>JNDP01000847.1:0-21286 GCA_000696975.1 Apophysomyces trapeziformis B9324
GACATTGAAACGCACCTTGATGATCATGCTAAGATTTCCTTTGCAAATGTGTTATCATGCTTTCAAATGCGTCCAACACCTAACCAGCAGTTTTGGAAAATAAGGAAAGTGGGCAGTGAATAAAAATAATCGTTACAACTAATCGCATACGATGTATAAGTTGTCATACGTTTGATTTTCTATCCTCAATACCTAGGTGGATCTACGTAACTTGTTTATCCGTAGATTTTCGATTACGGCTCTATATACATCTTTAATGCCTATTCTCGCATCAATTGTGCAACGGCCATTTTCGGTCACTTCAGTTGATGGAATCCCCGCCAATTTGAGAATTCGCAATAAGATATGATAGTAGATATATTGGCAACAACGGAAATCTGCTTATACAACATAATTTCCATCGATGAATGCCTTCTATACTTTTTTATTTGGAACTTTTAGAGATATATAACGTGTATAAAATATAGTACTCTTCATGTCTATATTCTTTTTTTCGAAAAAAGGACAAGGCTGTCAAAATAGTTTTAACAAGCAATATCGAACGTTCATTCAGCAGTATTGCAATACCAATTTATTGCTTATTGGATCATATTTTGCGCTACTTTGAACCAAATTTTGCATCAATGAAAGAAAAGTATCTCTTCAGCGACGCAAAACCAATGTATAAATATTCATCTACAGTCACTCACTTTTCATCGTTGTAGACTTGATCGTTTCTTTCTATATCACTGGGAGACAAAGACTAATTTCTTTTAAGATGGCTAATCCCATATCGATCGCATAGAAGTTGAGCAAGTAAATCATGTACAAACATAGAAATCTGTAACTTATTGTTTATGTTGGTATCGCCGTTTTTAACAACTATGGATTTCCAAACGGGCATTTATAGCTTGCTTACTGCCCAAACATGTAAAAATAAAAATATGCTCGCAATGATATAGGTCACGACAAACGGAACGTAGGGGGGACAATTCCTAACATTGAAATAAATTTCCTGGCAGTTCCTGAGATTGTTTGTTATCTGTCCGCAGAGTTGATTGTATTCTAAGCTCTGTAACTCTGTGTCACTTTTGGCCTGAAGGGAAATTGGCCTTCATTCATCTTTGGAAGAATCAACTTTCATGATACTCGAAAAAGATTTTGCGTATATAGAAGGCTCAACCCTTTAGGGTAACAGGTAAAAGGTGTACTTTGCTCATGAACCGCTCTAAACTAAATTGAGCAAAAAGCGTCATATTCCTCTCTTTTAACGGAATCTTTCATAGATTATCAAGCGGAACAAATCACCCTGCAATTGTTAAAAGATGTAGAAGGAAATCTTTGTCTGCAGCAGTTCTAATTGACTTGGAGGAAATATATAATTTACAGGATTAGTCTTTATGTGATCTATCAAAGTACCATAAATAGTGTAGACGCTTTTGTTTAAAAAGTACATCTTGTCGTAGAAAACGATACTTAGCTCTCTTGAAATCGTTCACTTTATTTTTTGTTTATATCACCTCCACCTAACTTACAGAGTATTATAACTTGGTGTAGATAAAAGGCAAGTTTTAAAAACTCAAGTACACCCTAAGTGCACCTTTCCTTTTTGTTACCCCGACCCAGTGGTATGAAAAGGACGAGTGTGTGTTATCCATTAATAAATCATAGGGAAGCCCATTTTACTTGTATCTCCATGGTCCGCTGATGTTTTAATTTATCCGAGCAGCATCAAAATACGTTTATGGCTAGTAAATCAAGTGATAGTTCGGTATCTATTACTTGCTTATCAAGCCGTTTCTACCTTTGGGCAGGGACAAGTGCAACGCCTGCTACCAATGGTCCCGGTGATAAGCAGGAATAGAGGTAAAAAGGTCCCTTCCCTATAATGTATAAGTTGTTGGACAATATATTATAATCAGAGCTCTTAGGGAACATAGGTTACGCAGAGTTAGCGACCATAGGTTACCCAATTCATTTCCTTTCGTGGCCGGTAGTCCATTATCCGGCCCATACTTACTTTGTTCTTGTTCTACACTATCTCTTTTTTCCCTTTGTTTACGTTTTCCGATTGCAAAATATTATAATTCAGCTTCGCATCAAAATGAACCATACTGAGAACTTCGTATTCATCAACGAAAAGAGACTGTATAATGAAATAAGAATGTTTGCCTTTGATGTATGTTTGCCAGATGCTAGCGCCCAGGCCGGAAAGTTTGCTCTACTGTCCAAATTATTGCTATGATCCATAAGGCTCCGGGTGGTCATATAAAAGGATCGGGTTCCCTATGGTCCCTAAGAAACTCGTATTACAATTATCTAGCGTAGGCAGTATGCACGCTCAGCTAAAGCTAAAATTTAGAGAATTGATTTAGGCAAAAACCTTTTTTAAGCGGAACATATATAATAGAACCCGATTAAATAACAGATGCCATTTGTGGTTGGGTACTAATGACAGAAAGTTTTTGCCCGAGAGAAGGCATACAAATGATATAAGCGGCATAACGTACCTAAGTTCTTCGTATAGATATAATGCACGGTCAGATCATTACTATACATGTTACTGAATAGTTGTTATTAAACTCAAAAAAAAAAAAAAAAGAATGACGGAACAGGTATTTTAACAATGGCAAGAATATTTTAGTAATTATACCTATCTAACAAATATAAGTACTAGATACAGAATAATCTAAAAATGCAAAGACTTACAATTGCATGGGGAGAAATTAAGATAAATGTAGGATAGAATACTGTACATTATTTTAGTGTCTTTCATGATATGACATATGTGCAAAGCTGATTATCATTGATTAAAACAAAAAGAAGTGCGTTCTCTCGGGCAAAAACTTTTTTCTTTAGTGTGCAGCTGAAAATGGCATCTGTTATTTAATTGGGGTCTGTAATACATGTTCCGCTTAAAAAAGGTTCTTGCCCAAAAGCCAAAAGTTTTGCCCGAATCAAAATTTAATCCTCGCGACAAAATCCTGCAGGGACGGAATGTGATTTACAGGATTTAAGAAGTCACACGTTGAGTCCCATTAAGGACCTCAAGAATCGTTCGTCGCTGTTACACTTCTTGGTCGATGGAGGGGTCGTCACGCAAGTACCGGGGGAAAAATGTCCTGGTCTACAGTGGTAGTGGAACTTCCAAAAACTCGGTGCGCCACACAGAAGCAACCTTTACCAAAATACTCGGTCATAGCTACCAGATTATAAAGGTCGACGCTGACCTGATTAAACAGGGTGGTTGGGAACAGGAATGTGCTTTGCTTGTAATCCCAGGAGGCCGCGATCAACCTTACTGTGACAATCTAAATGGCGACGGTAATAGTAAGATCAAGGAGTATGTAAAAAGAGGAGGAAGATACCTCGGCATTTGCGCTGGCGCATACTATGCATCGGCCTCCATTGAATTCGAAAAAGGTGACCCTGACATGGAAGTCTGCGGCCCGAGAGAACTCGCATTTTTTCCTGGTCTCTGCCGAGGCACTATCTTACCTGGTTTTAAGTATAATAGCGAACAAGGCGCTCGCGCTGCTGCCTGCGGGAAGTTTGCACCAAGTCTACATGATCTTTGCGAGTTTCCACTACCTTCAGCGATAAAGGTATACTACAATGGCGGCGGATATTTCGTCAACCCGGCGGAATACAGTGGGATCGAAGTACTATGCAGGCTAGAGGAACATGATGTACGCTGGAAAGATAGTAATGGCAAGGAAAAAAGTGATGACCCAGCTGCAATTGTGTATTGCCCCGTAGGTGATGGCCATGTGATTTTGATGTCGATACATCCAGAATTCGACGTGAGCGACAAAAGTATACCTATCAAAGATGAAATCCTGATACAACTACGATATTTCATAAACGAACAAAGGGAGCTCCTTCGAGCGTTGCTTAGGAAAATGGGTATGACCATTTCGACGGAAACGAAAGAACAAGACCCTATTTCACCATTAGTCACCACTTGTCAAATCCCAGCAACTACCTTGACTGCATCTACCGAAAGTTGAAGAGCTTTCAAGCTTTTTGCCGTGATTTTTGTAAATGGAATGTTTAAGATGCGTATAGTATGTTTCACGTGTTAATCGAGAACCCCCCCCTGGAATATACGTCTTGTGCCGAAAAAGGCACGGTTGGCCATAGATATCCCGAAAAGGGAGAGAAACAGAGACATACGGATTTCAATAAGCAATTGTTTAAACATTTATAGAATTCGTTGACTTCTTTCTCTCTGCCGGTGATAGAGCATTCTGATATCTGAGTCGCGAGATTACTTATGCAATAATGGCCGAACTCTCATGCCCTTTGATTGTGATACAATATTTTCAAAAAGTATTGCTACATCACCCAATTGCCTCAAGAAAATGACAATATATCAACAGCATAAAACAAACTTCATTATCAAGCTAACACGTATCCTCATTCTCTATTTATGCCCTAAAGATGAGTAAGATCTCGTAACACCAGCTAGTTTTGGAGGATGGTGCTTAAAACGTGGACACTACTATCTCAGTCCCTCAGTTACGCCCCTGATTCGTAAAACATCTTAATCCTACGGCAGTGTATGCGGTGCCGGACCACTTTGTTTCACGGAGTATTTAGCTATCCGGCAATGATGAATGTTTAGCGAAAAGAATGGGATCATAAACTTATTCTTGTTTTCTTGTCGATGAGATTCTATCGTTGTATGGATAATGAGAACCTCTTGCAGGAGATTGCGCAAAGATTGTCATATTCATTATATAGGACCTCCCATTGTCCAGTGAGGTGAATGCGAGGTGTACAATTAGACAGTGAACGCGTAAATGAAGGTGACCAGGTCAATCCGAGAGCTGGAACACCCAATGACCTTCACATCACAAGGACGATCATTGTCTATGCAAACGGAAATCTTCCTGTCTTGCGTTCAGTAGCCGCATTCATCGCATGCCATCCGACGGCAATGGATGGTCTACAGAGATGCTTGTTTGTTTGTATTGAACGTACATATAAGCCAGTACAGGTCAGCACCATCTAGGTTAGTTCCACCCCTCCGTCTATCACACCTAGCTTCGAAGGCTCTGACTTTCTCCTGATTCATATAAAGCGAGTGCAGTCACTTCATCAACTCTTATTTCGTGAAAGCATCCCACTTCCTCCGTTGCATCTTTAGTCTTCATGGCATCTGACTTGAGGCTGCTCTTGCTGGAATAAGCAAGTATTGCATATACCAACTAAGCATTGATAAATGTATCTTATCATTTAATATTTCAAACTATACTGCATGATAGAAAAGAAGAAAGCTGAGGGACCTAACAGGACTTGCATGTGCCTCCATTCTTGTGGTGATCAAGTTCGTGCAACAAGACCTCCGAAATACAAGATATCTAGGTTTTCCAGTGACATTGACTCTATGTTTAAGTAGTGCAATGTCCAATACTCGATGCAATGCGAAATCGGTCGTTTGGTGATCGAATGTACTTGGGTGATAGAGTGTACGTGGAGAAGAAAGATAAACCAAGGTATATGTGTTTCTTAAGCATTTGGTGGCTTCCGACTGCGCGGAACTCATGGATAACTTTCCTTTTTCCGGAAAAGCGCGAACCATGATCGCGCAATTTTTCGTTATCAGATCTTTCATGCCCAGATCACACGTCACACAAACCTCCGAAAAAATCTGATAAAAACGCAGCCGAAAGCAGTCTATGAGAAAAGGCTTTTTATTGCTTCCCTATTTTCCGAACACACTATTACAAACTCAATATTGTTCCTGACAACCCCTGTTATATTTTCATCAAAATATTCAAAGTGAAATGTCCACTACGCAGTATCAGCAAGTCATTTATACCGAATCTTTACAGAGGTATAAAACAGAAAACATATCAACCCTTTTTATTCTGCTTACTGACATCCTGAAGCAGTACCATCATCAAAGACAATAGTACTGGCACAAAAATATGTTATTCTGCATAGTAACCCTAATGTAGGCTATGTCTTTACCATAAACAACAGCGAAGAAGATGCTTTCCTCGAAGATCCACAGTTAGCAACAGCCATGCGGGAAGGCACTAAAGTGATGCACAAGGCTGCTGAAAACAGTATATTTACAAAGTAATGTAGTTACACTGATGGAAAAAAAATTGTCAACAATTTTTCTAACAGCAATATCTTCTAGGCGATTTCTGAAAGGTGAAATCAATAAGGATGAATATGGGCAATACCTCCGATCTCTCTATTTCATTTACAAGTAGGTGAAGATTATGTAGTACAGCGATACTAAGTGCTGCGTAAAGAACGATGGAAGAATTACTGGAAAAACATAAACACAATCCAGCGATCGAAATGATATACTTCCCTAAAGAACTCAACAGAACTCAAGCTCTCTTGAAAGGTAAAAACAACAGCAGTACGAAGAAGCTAATCAAATCACTAGACCTTGAATATTATTATGGAAAACACCGACTGGCCAAAGTTACGGATGCTTCATCAATGTCACCGGCTGTTGAAAGATACGTAGCATCGTTGGAGAAGGCGTGCGCGATTCACCCTGCGCTGCTGATTGCTCATAGCTACTCTCGTTATTTAGGGGACTTAAGCGGTAAGGATAAAATATCATTATGATACCCGTTAGTCATCTTGCGTTTTGTTTAGGTGGTCAGCTTTTGGCAAAGCGGCTTAAGAAACACGTTCTTGGATTAAATGAGAGTGGCGGTGACTGGGATTCTGAAGAAGGTCTTGAATTTTATCGTTTCACAAATATCGGAAACCATCAGGAATTCAAAGCCATCTATCGCGAAAGACTTAACGCAGCCAAAGTGAACGCTAAAACGAGAGGTATTCTTGGAGGAATACAAGAAGGAAAAAAGAGTTCAAACCTATTTCCTTTCTTATTATTATAGACATGATTGTTGATGAAGCGGTTCTTTCGTTCGAATTGAACATTGGTGTTTTTGATGAAGTACACGCCCTGTCACAAGCCAATAAGCTACTACCTACAATAGGAAATACAGTAGCCAATAGCCCAGTTGACCGTGTGCGATCCGCCACTTTTTGGGTAACAGCAGTGACAGCAGTCGCCATTAGTGCCGCAGTATGCCAACGTTACATGCGGTTTACTGAGTAAATTTTGTAGCTATAAGTAGTCTTAAATCTGTAATAAAAATTCCAAGTTGCGTATGCGCCAAGTCTCAGAGCGACCAGTAACTGTCGAATACAAATCATAACCAATTATATTGAAGGAGTAATTCTTAAAAGATTCACAGTATAATTGGCAACAATGAACGTATCCCTTCGTGTCTGTATTTTATTCCAGACAGTAAGTTCTGCTCACCAGTTGTCAGTAACTACAGAGACGTTTATTTGACGAGGATGTTGACCTAGGCTATCAGGATCTGAGGCATGCCCGTAGCTTCCATTGTCTTGTACCCTATTGTCTTTTCCAAGATCATGTAAAAACAAAAGTCACCAATATCGATCTGTCACAAACTCCGTGTACAGCAAAAATTGGGTTGTTTTGGCTTGTTCTGAACAGATTCCGTATAAGAAGCTCAGGTATCACTAGCTAACCTGGAGAGCAACAGAGTTATGAACAGACCAAAGGGGCAAGGGATGCGGACAGCTGTGACTCAAGTGTGTCATAAGACTTGTCTTGTACGACGACGGTATCGTTCGATGTTCTATGTTCTCACTTCCATAAAGAAAAAAATCGGCGGAACCAAATAAGAGAGCTTAACAAATTGTGATCTTGAAGTGAAGAGATCTATCAGCAATATATGTGGCATCGCTTAGAGTCTATGAATATATACAGTCTGATATGGGTCCGTTACAGGTATTCCACCGTTATAGGATGCCTTTTTGTTGCTCAAAAGGAACCTGAAAGTTCCTGGGAAATGATGCGTACCAGTAGACCGTTGTAACATTTATTGTATCCCAATAAAATATCAGCCGACAAACAGACTACGGATACTTGCGTCATGAGAGCGTACTATAACAGAACAAAGAAGAAAGAGAAACAAACAATCTAACGTTCGACAGAGCCACATACCTTCTGATTGATTACGTTATGTTGTTATGCAACATTGAAATTTTTATTGTGCGAAATCCGAGGGAACCCGGCAACGTGCCTTTGGTTTCACATTAGATGCGTACTTCATCAACTTACCAAGGAATTTTGAATCTCAGATAGAAATAACTGACGGTGTCAATTCTAGAACAAAAGGTTGACTACCGCAATGGTTGGAATTCGAGCACAGATTCCGACACGTGTAGGATATGTACATACTGAAGTGGAGATTTGTGGAACTATATAAACAAGAAAAAGATGGGGAGTTCCCCTTTCGATAGGCCTATTTATAGGATGTTCATGTAACCTTTTTCTGTTGCCAGCCACGTTACAGAAAACGAAGCTTAGACTGGTTGGTACGTTTTACAAGAAGCACATCATCGCGGGGAAAAGTTGCCCAATTAGAGCAAAATTTACCGTCAATGGTTCGCGTGTGACTCAGCCGATGTGAGAAAAAAGGAGACACGGACAAACAAAGCGCATGCAAGCCCCGCGTCAGCCAATGGGCTGATGTTTGTAAACCCGTGGCGCGGTTAAGACGACATCGCACATAACCTGTATTAAAACGCTCTGGAAGCCTATCCGTTTGAAACACAAAAAGGAAGTATCTTTTACACGTGGTCTTGACTCAGCTGACACTTAGTGAAAGGTAGAACAGAAGCGCCGCATTATCGAAATTCAACAAATACCCGCATACATGTGACGGGCAAGCACGCACAGGCCTTAGCAAGTAAAATACAGCAAAAGAACTAGTTACAGGGTCTATTCGATTGCATAGTTGATCATTCGATCCACTTGAAGAAAATAAAGAATGGGTCTGTATTAGAACAACTTATTCTAATCATTATCTCAAAAGATCGAAATACGATAAGTATTTCGATCTGATACAAAAGAAATGAATTCTGCTCATAAAATCCAGGAAAGCGAAGAATTCAAGGAACTGCTGTGTGAGGTCATTTCTGCCTATTTCGGTAACGCCGAAAATGGAATGGTTACCCCGGGGCGGAGGTCAAAAAACTGCAGTTGAACTAGGTTACACGGAAGATATATCGGGACTGGTGTATTCCCATGTCATTTTTCAAAAGAGAATGACAAAGTAAGTGATATCAAGCGAGTATGATAGTTTATAACAAAGAAATATGTGTAATGGCTATGGAATATCACGCCACACTAGTCATTGTGGGAATTGCGCACAAAAAATGGAGTGAAATATAAAAACAAAACTTTAAAAAATTAGATCAAAAATTGGGCGATAGATTAATCCCATTAAGCAACAAAATGCAACAATAGTTCCATCTCTTAATAAATATATTAGAATTGCAAAGGAAGAGTGAAGATCAAAGACAGAAGGAAATAAAGGAAAGAATTCCGGAAATCTTTTGCTCTATTTGATATGCTCTTGAATTGTAACCAATGGAAACGACATTGCGAATCAATGCAATTGCTACGGGCCTCGCCCTTACAAACTGTTTTGAAACGACGATGCTAGATTTGTTTACAGTTACAGGCTTGAAATTTTCGGCACGTGTCATTGCTATTTTTATCGGTGAAATGGACAACGCTCAATTGACTGGACTCTCTCTCTCTCTCTCTTTTCTTCCCTGTTGTTCTGTCTTTTCAGTTACAGACTTTCCATGTAAATGAATGCTTACAGGCCTTATATTACCAATACTCCTCGACCACTGTCTCTTGATAACTCTGCAGCACCAACTGCCTCGCACACTGTCGCATTAAAACGTACGCGAGCGAAGCGTAGTTGCGACTTTTGCAGGAAACGAAAATCACGTTGCGATGCTGATACCTCCAACCCATGTTCCAATTGCAAGGCAGTAAGTGGAATTAGAGAACTCGATGTAACAAACTTTATTTAATCATTCTTATCCGCTCATAGTGGGGTTATACTTGCGAATTCCAAACTGTGCGAAAAAAAAGAGGCCCTCCGAGTGTGTAAGTTCCACAGCCTTCTTTTTTGATCCTTGATAGCCCTTAACAAAATACCTAGATACGTTGAAAACCTTGAAAAAAGATGCAAGAAAATGGAGACATTGTTGACAGAACTGACACGTTCGTCCATCAAAGAGCTCGAACAGAACGATTTTCAACTTCCATGTCAAAAGCTGTCAACGCCGCTGCGCAATAACAGCAATAGCAAGGACCACGACGAAAACGACAACAGCTCAGACGAAGACGACGAGCCCGAGCGAATCAACAGAAAAGGAAAGTTGGCAACGCTCGATGAGAAAGACTACGATTCAATCAAATACACTGGACATTCGGCAGGCTTGAAATTGTTCGATCAGGGTCTTTTCAAATCAAAACCGTATATTCAATGGCCTGGTCGAGATGACGTCGTACTGCAGATGATGTCTCAGAACGAACTCATGATTGTACGAAAAGATTACACACCGAAAGGCGGACGAGAATCCAAGCTTGACGTCGGTTTGTCGATGTGGTCTGGTTGTCCAAACGACGATAAACGCCAGATACCGCAGATGATAGAGAAACCGCCCAAAGATATATGTGATAAAATGCTCCAAATGTAAGGAAACCACGTCAATTCCAAAAAAAGGAAGAAATAAGGCGTTTTATGACTGACAATGAATTAGTTACTTTCAACATCTGCATCAACTTTTACCTATCATTGATAAGAATCGGTTCTTGGAGCACTCCCCCCCCGCCATTCTTCTTCATGCAGTACTGTGTTTATCGTTCCGATTCGCTTCCTTGCATTTTCCCGAGTTGATAAATTCTTCTGATGACTACGGTGCTATGTACTTTCAGAAGGTGATGAAACGTCTACGCGATGTAACCCGATCAAGGCTATGCTATGTACAGGCAGCCTTGTTAATCACATTGTATTTGGATTTTGACGAGGGAGACGTTGAATCTGTTCAGTGGCATACCTTAGGTAGCGCCATTCGTATCGCCCAAGATCTAGGTTTACACCGTTCCTGTGCCCACTGGAAATTACCAGCCTCGGAGATAGAGACACGGCATCGGGTATTCTACGCCTGCTATATTCTTGACCGATGGATGAGTGTTCGTGCCGGTAAGCCGCTCACCATCCTCGACCGCGATTTTGACACGGCAATGCCATCGCTTTACGAGGTTTCCGACAATGGAAAGATTAGGAACGAACCAGTCTACCGATCTTTCAATCTGATGATCAAACTTTCAGAAATCCTTGGTCGTGTTATCAAGGCACTATATGCTCCTAAAGCAAAACATGCTAATGGGACTGCCGGTCTAGATGACCCTACCATCCTTGTCGTGTTTGAACGACGACTCCAGGCCTGGAAAGCGCTATTGGACGAAACAGTAGATGGCTTTAAACTTTCCTCTGAGGACAAAGGTAAATTAAAACAAATAATAACGTAGGATACATAGACTGCAGGATCCTCGAGCTGAACAAAAGTCTAACAGTTTCTTATTCTATTGCATATTTATTTTGATTAGTCAACCTTTTGATCCCTTACTACACTATCGTGTTGCTACTTCATCGACCGTTCATCGAGTCATCTGGTAGCTGGCTTGCGAAATCGCAGCAAGCGTCTTTCGAAGCAGCTTCCAGCATCTCGGACATAATCCGCCAAAAGCGAACGCTGAGCCATTCCGAATCTAGTTATCCGCTGTGTTTACCCACATGTTTTGTATACGCATTATTTCAATCAGCGCTGGTTCACCTGTCAGCCGCCCTCAGTGACCAGTCAATAGAAAACCTTCGGAAAGTTGATCAGTCTGTGGCACTTATCAAGTCACACAAATACCTTGCATCAGCCCATCGAGCATTTGAAACACTGAAAATGCTTGCAGCAATTAATGGACTAGAGCTCCATTTTTCTACAACCCCGTCTCCACTAACTGAGTGCAAGACAGATCCTAGTACAGACTACCAATCAGACTGTGGGGAACAGGAAACGTCAAAGCCAAACTGGTTTCACAGGATGGCTAACACGGACATGGTGGAGAGTATTAGCTCAGATATACACCACGACGTAGAGTCGATGATGGATCATCATCCCCCTGTTACACCCTATCTCCATGGTGCACACCAACAGCAACAGTCGGCGGAAACCGTCTATACTTCTCCAATATACCAGCCAATGTATGCCTCCGCCACATCTCCGTTGGATCACTTTGCAACAGCTGCACCATCTCAGCTTTCCTCTCCCAACCACACTGAAACTTGCTACGAACAACCACAGCTTTATCCGCCGTCTTTAAGAACCCTTTTACACAATTCAGCATTAGTTGCGCCACCTACACCAGCGCATTCTGCAGCCTACATACCGGCAACTAGCATGGAGCAATCATTTGTATCTCACCATCCGCATCCTACTCCTCATCATCAACACCAACCTACCCCTCCACTATCGCATACACCAGCCCCCTTTTCCGCCTACAGTGCGCCTGCCATGCCAGCTACATTGCCTTCATCCAATATGACATGGTCCGATTGGAGCTTACTGATCGATCATCCCCATGCTACCGCTGCACATACAACCACCATACCTACTGTATCTAGCGCAACACCAACACATCAGCCAATCCTTTCCACGCATCTTCAACACGTTACTTCTCGATTACATTAAGGCAGACTGACTGGAGTAGTCTTATACATACTATGTCTACCAACAGAATTGCAATTATGACACTATTCGGAATTTCTTTGTTTTATATGACCACCAACGCCAAAGAGAGATGGGAAGATTTGATGTTACCAATGTTTTCTTTATTGTTTGCTTGTTTGTTTTTCTTCTTCTGTTTCCGTTCGCTTTGTCCATTCATTTCATTTGCATCCTTCATTGTAGTTGTATTTGTCATCTATCTCCCTTCAATGTATATCCCCCCCTTTCATTTCTTGCTCTAGAAGATACCTCTTGTCCTTTTTTTCTATGTACACTATCTGCTGTGCAGCTTACCTTTAAATTAAACGTCTCTGCTGTTTTATAAAGTTGGTTATTGGCATAGGCAGATAAAACGAAATACATAATCTTTCCTTGAACTTCGTTAGGCGACTTGGTACAGACGTAGAGTTTATCTACTTTGGTGTGAAATTGGCATTCAAGAAAACGAGCAAATCCTGGACAAATATCGTAGAATAACCTATTACACATGAAGATGTGTATTTTTTTCACTTTGACCCGTTATCCGAACTTAGACTACAGGAACACTATCCGTAACAAGGAAAACGAAAGTGGTGTACAGTATCACTTTCTAATCTGGAATATATCATAGCAATTGCATCAATTCACATTCATTCATAACTTCGGTTTGACTGAAGTTTTATGTTTGAAAAAGGTGATATGTAAACTTCATTTTCCAGTTCGGAAGAGTTGATTGACTCCAAATGGAATTATGGAGTCCCAAAATGCATTGGTCCGCAGCCCATTGTTTGTGCAGTTTATTGTAGTTTGACAATCTCTTTCTTTTACACTTACATTTGCGCAATATGAAGCATTGATCAGTGCACCTTATTACTCTGTCATAACACTTCATTAATGATGCTTTTGTACCATCCATGGCGAAACTCGCCAGAGAGCATTCTCTGTTGAGGTTAAGCCAGCATAGATAGTTGGTCAATGTAAAAAAGAAAAGTTCAGAATCAGACGAGATCACGCGCTGCAAACGATCTCATGCTCTGCCATGGAAAACTTCCTTCTAATAACGACGATTTCTGTCTGAGGCTCAAAAGCGAGAAGCAGGAAACGAAATTGGCTTGAATGATCCGTCTTTCAATATAGACCCATGAGGATACAATGGGTAAATCGTACCAAGACCTCAACAGGGTGTTTGCTTCTGGACAAGGTAACCAAGGTGTCATGTTGCAACATGGCAAGAACGCAGAAATCTGGACGGTAGATACTCTGAGCCAACTTTTGCTCGCCCGTTGTTATTGCTTGCTCAAAGTGGTATGAAAGGATGTTATACCTTTCTTGTTCCAAAGCAAAACGCTACTGGTCCTCATATTGCATTTGTCATACAATCTGAGAATACAGGTTACTGTCCCTGTCACCAAGAGTATATTCTCTCAGGAAGTTACCCAGATCAAAGACTTGTTCAGTTCTCTAAGCGAAATTTTTCCCCGTCGCATCTTTTCTAATGCGTATTCCTCTTCATCCTGATTCTAAAACATAACCAAGTACGCCCTTAAGACACCTTATACAGACGAACTACATAGTCGGCGCACCTGTCCTTGATAGCATAATCGCGCTTCATAAATATGGTGTTTCTAGCAAAGCGATTTTCTGACCGAACGGGTGCTCCAACGTACAACATCGGTGACACTATTAAGCGATGGAAAAATTTCTGGCAACGGACTTTCACGCTCAAAGGAAGAGCGTAAAGCGTGAGTCAAAGCACGCGCCCGTTTCTCACTGCGTTCATCTCTTCTTTGCGACGGGAAATATACCTGGGATTGCCAAGCTTATGTACGATAGCGGACACACACATACGTAAGGTTATCGTATCTGTCTCATCGCGGACACATGATATTCAGTTGTCGAGTAAGGAAGAAGACGGGCAGGGAGAGCAAGAGAGAGGGACATGGCGTGCTATGGCTTCGTCCCACGTTCTACTCCTTTCCAGTACAGATCGAAAGATTGTTTGGCGAATGGTGACGATTGCACAGGAATCTTTCAGAGGTCAGATTTCGCTAGCCTGATCGCGCTCAACGATGTGTTCTTCTTCGGCATGGACGAAATGCATCTAATCGGCTGCGATGTTGGCAGACAGCTCTAGAGTTGGATCCCCGGGAAAGTATGGAACGAACTATCCACTGTACCTGGACGGCCCAACCAGAAAAATAATAGAGTGGCAAATCGTACATCTTCGTGATTAGATCCCGTCCAACTTTCAACAATAACTGGGGAATTATCGAAGCTAACTCAGGACAGGTCAAAGCTGTTGATTGGATTGAATTCCTGCTATATATTGGCCCAACTGTCATGATGGATAACATCCGAGATCATTAAGCGAAAGCCGCCATACTCAATCTTGTCACGGCCTGCACGCTTGCGCAGCAATAGGAATTGAGGAGCGGAGACCTACTTGCAATTGCTGCAGGCGTGATCTCGTGGCATTTCTACCTTTTGGAATAAGTAAAAAAGGCTGCCATCAACACCACGGTGTTCAACATCACCCAGCACTACTTGACACACATGGGCTGCTTTGGTCAAACACCTGGGTCCGTTGGGTGGAATAAGCACCCATCCGATGGAAAGAGCGATAGGTGAGTACACTTCAAGGATCCATTATACAGATTAGACCTAGTGAAAATGCTGCCAATGTCATACATATCTATTCGTTCTGCTGTAGGATTGAAATAAATTGTTTTGCTACAAGAGAACTTTGGTCATCTTAGATCATATTGTTTGTGTTTGTCAAGTGAGTTTAAAGTGGTAGCAAGATAAGAATCGTGACCTCAGCTCAGATATGCTGGGTTATTTGTTGATTCTTTAATATAGGCAGTATTTGTATTCTTCTTCTTTACTTGATCTCTTGAAGAGTTTTTTTCCGTCTGATGCGTAACCATTCCACGTGCCATTTTCTGTAGTAACGTGGTACTAACCAAGCAGACAATTGCTGCAGATGGTCGAATCACAGAACAGGTCATGATTGATCAAGCGATGAATTGGCTTCTATCCTGCATTAGAGAAATGGAAACTGTCTTGCTATGCGAGCCATTGGTTTAATTTAATTTTTTCATTGGTGAACACGTGCATTTTCATAAACCGAGAAACGGGAAACGAGTCATGTACAAGTCACATCTAGGTGACACAAGACCCCAAAAGGTTTTTTTATTCAACGCCGTACTTTTTTTTTCGTGTTTCCAGCCATCCCTTTATTCCCAACAAATACAGACATACTATCTTTCTTTAAAAGAATGGATGGATCGAATAAGATACAGACAGATCCTATTCGATTAGAAGATACCGACGTATTCCCGGCAGAGGCTCGTAAAGGAGTTCGGAAAGCTGTTTATCTGTCCGCCCTGGTCGCTGCGTTGGGCGGTTTTGTTTGTGGATATGACACTGGCGCCGTTTCTGGTATTCTTTCTATGACACCCTTTGTCACTCGCTTCTTCACCGATGAGAATCGAGACTATCTTCAAGGCCTTTTGCTAGCTTTCTTCTTAATGACAGCAACTATTGGTGCTTTTTTATCTGGTCTTTTTTGTGGTGCGTGCCTTGATCGATCTGCTTATCTATGATCCAAAAAATAATAGGCTGACAATATTATTTTCTTTAAAAGACAGATTCAGTCGGAAATTTTCGATTATCGGTGCCTCGATCGTGTTCTGTGTCGGTATCCTCTTTGAAATCATAGGCCACAATTTTGCCCTGTTGCTGGTGGGACGACTCGTGAGTGGCTTTGGCGCTGGCCTGATGACCAACGCGATCCCCCTGTATCATTCCGAGATCGCCCCTCCAGATATTCGTGGTCGCTTGATCAGTCTCTTCACTTTAATGAGCCAGTTTGGTCAAGTGGTGGGATACTTTGTCACTTTTGGAACAAGCTACCTTACCACCGATTGGTCCTGGCGCGCACCCTGGATACTCCAGATCTTTGTTTGTGCCATCTTTGGAGGCTGTCTTTTCTTTTTGCCATTTTCGCCTCGTTGGCTTATCGATAAGGGCAGGACCCAGGAAGGTCTCGAGGTTCTTGCGGAGTTAAACGAAGCACCTGTCGACGATCCAATGGTCCGAAAAGAATTCGACGAGATTGTTGCTGAAATCGAATTTGAACGCTCGCTTGGTAACCGCACCTATGCTGAATTATTCCAAGGGGCCAATCTCAAACGCACTTTGCTCTCTTTCTTTATCTCGATTTCAACCTCTTTCACTGGAAGTGTTGCCATTTGGTACTATGCTCCACAGATCTTCATTAATGCTGGATTGAACGACGTATCAAGCTCCATTGCTGCCACTGGTGGCTCTGGTCTACTTGCCCTTCTAGCTGCCTATGTTTCTCTTCAATGGTGCATTGACAAGTGGGGACGCAAACCTGTGTTCCTAAGCGGCGCAGCTGTGATGGGTATAAGCATGTTCGTGGTTGGAGCCATGTTCCAGGCATACACCATTGTCGACCCCGATACAGGCGACCTCAATATTCTTAATCCCTATGCCCGCAACACCATCATGGCATTCATTTACATCTTTACTGCAACCTTTGCATTCAGCTGGGGTATCGCTTCCTACGTTTATCCTGCTGAGGTTTTCAACATGCGAACCAGAGCCAAGGGTCTTGCCCTGACCTACAGTCTCAATTGGGGCTTCTCTATCCTAATTACTTACTGTGTCCCCTTGTTTATTGCTCATACAGTATCGGGGGTCTACTTCTTCTTTGGTGCCTGCTGCATTGTCTGCTTTGTTGGTGTCTGCTTTATTCCAGAAACCAAAGGCAAGACGCTAGAGGAGATGGAATACGTATTTGGAGCTAGATAGAAAAAACTAACATCTGATTTAATCTACATTACTATCAAACTAGAGTTATCGTGTTTATATACTATAAAGCTATTAGACCTAATATATTTTCATAACCAAAAGAAGACACTCTTGTTAGCGTAAAGCAATTTTTGTTCTTATATAGGTCAAGCTAAGTTGAAAGAAAAACGAAAACGCTTACTGCTAAAAGTCGGAATTTAAATCACGCTCCACGGGAATCCTAGAGAGAGGAGGGTGCGTTGGCTAGAAACGGCAGAAATGCCGCAGTTGAAGGAACAGTTCGATTGGACACCGCTGATAAATGACATGGAAGCTCTGGCTAAGCCAAAGTATCAAATTTTGTTTCGTTTGCCGGTCGCAAGACCACACGTGTGCAGATAGGCAAGCCCTCAAGTGGGTTTTTTAGACCAATGAACAATAGACTGTTTATTCACAGAGCCAATGAAAATAGGAGCAATTAGTTTGAGAATTCTTTAGCCAGGAAGATCAGGTTTTCCAAACTTTCTGCTCGTGAAGAAAAACGAAATCTCGGAGCAGCGTGGGACAATGGCGTCCAGCTATTGGTCAATGGATGAAATGATTACCGTTGTTTCAATGCTGTATGTCAACTGAAGCAGAATTGTATATATAGAGAGAAAGAAAGAGAGTGGAAAGAGATCCGTCCTATATAACCCCTTTTCTCTTCCATATAGGAAACAAAAAAGAAGAATGATGCAAATCCATGATTTCACCTGGATTTTCGGGGTTGGCATGGTAGCAGCTTTTATCGATGCTTATGGTATCGGTGCCAACGATGTCGCCAATTCCTTTGCGAACGCTGTCTCAGCTGGATCGCTGACGTTGTCCCAGGCCTGTATGATTGCATGCTTTACCGAATTCTTTGGTGCCCTTCTCCTTGGCTCGGGAACATCGGAAACAATCAAGGGTGGTATCCTTTCCGTTGAACGATTTGTGGATCGGCCAGAACTATTAATGCTTGCTATGCTGTGTGCCGTCATTGGTTCAGCCACTTGGGTCCTGTTCGCAACAAAGCGAGGTTGGCCGGTCAGTTCCACCCATTCTGTCGTCGGCGCAGTCATTGGTGTCGGTATTGCTGCTTTTGGAGGAGAGGCGGTCGATTGGTCTTGGAGTGGTGTTGCTCAAATCATCGCTTCATGGTTTATGTCACCTGTGATTGCTGGCTTGGTTGCGGCATTCTTCTACACCATTACCAAGTATGCCGTTTTCCGACGGGTGGACAGTTTCAACTGTGGACTTCGTCTCGTGCCTTTCTACTTTTTCATTACTACAGTCGTTGAGGCGTTCTACATCATTTACAAAGGAGCCCCGGCTTTAGGTGCAAGTCGAATGCCTATCGCCCACATTGTTGGTATTTCCTTAGGTGTCGGTGTCTTCTTTGCTTTATTTGCCTGGTTTTTCTTCTGTCCATATCTTAGACGACGCCTTAAAGAAAATGAAGACCTCAAATGGTATCATGTCTTTGTGATGCCGGTTCTCAAGAAACGGCCAATGATCAAACAATACGACGTGGAAATGCATGCTCCAGCTACCAATGGGATCATTTCCACGGATAATCATCCAGCATCGTCTGACTCCTCGAACCCTTCCTCATTGAAGCTCCGGGAGGATGTACAGGCCGTCCAAAGCGAGCCAAAGCAGGACGGTTGGCGTTCCAAGCTTTCCAGTTATAAGAACCGTGTTATTGACATGGCGCTTCATGGTATCCGCAAAGACGTCCGTAACCTCGATAATGAAGAATTGAAGCATTTGCATGCTGCGGCCGAGCTTTATGAAGACGAGGCGGAATACATGTTCAAGATTCTTCAGGTGTTGACCGCTTGTATGGCTTCCTTTGCTCATGGTTCGAATGACGTTTCCAATGCAGTTGGTCCTTTGGCTGCCATCTTTGGTATCTGGAATACGGCTGAGGTTGACGTCGCTGGCAAAGTCCCGGTGCCTATCTGGATTCTTGCTTATGGTGGTGTGGCTATTGATCTTGGTCTAGCCACCATGGGTTATAAGGTGATGCGCAAGATGGGTAATAACATCACCTATGTCACTCCCAGCCGTGGTTTCTGCGCTGAACTTGCGGCTGCCCTCACGGTCCTGACATGCTCCAAACTTGGTTTACCAGTATCAACCACTCATTGTATTACTGGAGCGACGGCCGCTATAGGATTATGCAATGGTAATCTGAAGGCCGTTAACTGGAAAATGCTTGGTTGGTGTTTCTTTTCTTGGTTCCTCACCTTGCCTGCTGCTGGCCTAGTTGCTGGTCTTCTCTTCTCATTCTCGGCCTATGCACCCTCCCTTGTTTAATTCTCTTATCTCAAACGGTTTGTCAATTTACCCATTGCTTCTTTGTACATATATATCTTCCAGTCTAGAAGTTTAAAAAGTCCATAATAAGCAAGTGATTATAGATAGAATGCGAAGGGAAGCTATGGAATCCTCGTTGTCATTCGATCACTTTCCCCAAAAGGCGAGCCTCATTGGCTTCATTATTCTTAAAAACATAATAAACGTGTTGTTTATACATTGCAAAAGAAAGTGTGTATGGTGTATTTTTTCAATCTTTGGTAAGCAGTGAGAAAAGAAAAGAAACCCTAACATATTTTTGTCGAAAACCCTCAGATTATAGGTTCAG
This sequence comes from Apophysomyces trapeziformis B9324, assembly GCA_000696975.1. NCBI lineage: Eukaryota > Fungi > Mucoromycota > Mucoromycetes > Mucorales > Mucoraceae > Apophysomyces > Apophysomyces trapeziformis. The sequence continues at coordinate 20,114 of JNDP01000847.1, forward strand.
GAGCCACCCATATCTTCCGGCTTCCTCTCATTAGCTGTACAATTGCAACTTTCTCAATACGTCTTGTACTATCCGTGATATAGTGTTTTCCCAAGAAGTAAAAGCGCATGTTCTCAATTTATTTGACACATTAGGAACACTGGGCTTGACGCTAACAGATCATATTAATTGCAGTGTTATGGCAGTCTGAATTGATCACCTTTATATAGCTGTCTACAGACTTTGACAACACCATATTTTGCCCAAGACATAATTGCAATAGTCTTTGTCATAAACATGAAAATTTCCTTCCTTTGCATGCCAAAAAGAAAGAAACAAGTGCCATTTTGCTCAACTTATTTACGGTTTTTTCCTCCTATGGTTTACCTCTGATATGTTGTAGCGACTTTTTTGGGGATGTCAGCGATGGTCCATTTTATGTTAGGCAATGATACATATGCCAGTAAGGGCCGATTCTCCCATATCCACTTCTAAAGTGGCAAGGCAATGAGGAACTGTCATTCAGCTCATCTGTTCAATATGGATTCAGGCCCGTTCTGATTTCGGGCAACTGCCGGTCACTGGTCCGATCCGCTATTTCACGGAAACCACATTACTGGTTTATTCAAAATTTTTTGAAGATTTCATCCAAAATTGATTTAAGATTCCGCCCAAAATTGTTTGAAGATTTGGAGATAAGAGTTATAAAGAATTTGCCAGGAATTGTTGGTGAGTACCTTCCTGTTAAATTGTGATAGAATGCTTACCGATGGCATCATCTAGGAAAGATAAACATTAGTAAAATCCTAACTGGAAACATTGCCTACTACACTTACCGTAAAAATCTAAACTTCTTTGAGGGGAAGACCTGCGTTCGATTCGGGGATGTTGTTAGGGGTGGGGAGACGAGAGAACCGTTGTGGTCGTCCTTCCCCAACCCAGATGGATAGCGCGATGGAGAAAATGTCTTTGCAAGCATTGATATCTCTCTGCCATAACACTCCACAGTGTTTACAAACTACTATGCCATGGCTAGAGGTACCGTCTGCAGTCGTAATCTTCTTCATATCTTTCTTGTTGCAATTGTTGCACACCTATAAACGCTTCATATTAATCGATGATTCGTTTGTTCCATCTATGTACCGTACCTGCGATGTAAGGTACTCATCCATTTTGACAGCTAACAGCTCTCCA
>JNDP01000849.1:0-45731 GCA_000696975.1 Apophysomyces trapeziformis B9324
TCAAGGTATTATAGACATATCCGAATCACTGGTGAAATTGGTTCGCTCTACACTTGGTGTAACCACCATTGACGAGAACATTTTGAGTGCCAAACCTCATTTGTTTTTGCCCTGGTTATTTCAAGCCATGAAGAGATTTGTGCAAAAAATTGCCATCACCGAAGGCAAACCACAAAACCATGTTTCAACAGCCTACGTTCACCGGATGGTGGAAGAAGTAAGTTAACTTTGCGGTTTCTTAAATTTCGGTATATATTAATTCTATTCCCGTTTTCAGCTGGTAAACACGAACCCACTATCTAAGAGACTTCGATCAAGTCTCAAGTATGCAGTTCGAGAAGCAATCAGAAAAAAATCTTCGCTTCGGCTCCCAAAGAGATTTAAACCACTCCCTGAAGCCGAAATGACCAGTCTTGAATCATTTATCAAAGAAACAATTGATGCCTTTGAAAGCAAAACATTTGCTCCGGAAAAATATGCCGATCCAAAGGGAACCCGGAAGTTTACAATGCTGCCCGTTTCAGCTTTCAGATGCGACACGTTATTGTTGACAATCAAGCATTGGCACGTCTTCTGGTTCAAGCCGGTAGACGAGACACTCAGGCGCCCGTACATCCTTCGGAAACTCGACGTGAGTACTTTGATTTGTTCGACATGGCCAAAATCGGTTTCCTACCTATGAAAGCCTAGAAAATGAAAAGACAATATTCTGGCAAGTCAATTCCATTCATATGTTGAATTACTAAAGCGCTTGAAGGGACGTCATCCGCACTGACGGGGTGGACGTGGAGTTCGTATTCAAGAAGTACAAAGAACCGTTTGACCCTAAAAAGAAACCTCTCACTCCGGCCAATCTGAAAGGCAAATACGATAACGCTGTCATCTGGGGTGTCGATCCAGGAGTTTCAAGTGTGTTTGTGGCTGCGGATGGCAACCCTTCGTCACCGCACCGAGTTCGCACAAGCACAACTACTGAGTACTACTCGATCTGTGGTTACAATCGTGCAAACCAGAAACGGAAACAGTATATGGATGCCGAGCCTGAAGCCAAAAAGTTGATCGACTATATACCGTCTTTCGAAACGACCGACCTACAGAAGTTCACTGACTTTGCGAAATATATCATGCAGCACTACGAAACGATTACCGAATTCTATAGCAGAAATCTGAGGTAGGATTGCCGTCATATTATCTGTTATGTAACGATAGTCTAGGTATAACAAACTCAAATTCAAATCATATATCGGCAGACAGAAAGGAAGAGCCGAAATAGCGAAGAGGCTCCTCTCTGGTAGTAAAAAATACAACACCGACAGTTCTCAGAATCAAAAAATGCCGAATGAAAAGAAATGGGTTGCTCATTGTCCCAACGACAAGCATGACGAAAGAAATGGGCCTATAATAATTGCTTATGGCAATGGGACTTTTTCAGGCTCAATACATGGTCGGGTGGCTGCCCCAACGAAAGCGATAGTTAAAGAATTAAAACGTCAAGCTTTTAGAAGAAGGGTAATGTTTAAGTCATGCTATTTACTTCTGATTTTTTTTTTGTTTGACAGTCGCCAACCTATGTCTTTATGGTTGATGAGTACTTAACTTCGCAAGTATGCCCACGTTGCAGGGAAAAAAGCCTCCAAAAAAACAAGGGACGCCCGGATGCAAGTGGTCAAGAAGGCGCAGGGATACATGCTGTGTTGGTTTGTCAGAAAGAATCATGCCCGGCAATGTACTGGAACCGCGATCATATGGCTGCCATGAATATCCGAGAAATATTCTTATACATGATGAACAATAAGGATGAAAGACCACCAGAATTTCAGCGACGTGCTTCCACTTGAAAACTATAGAAGAATGACTATAGTATCCCTTAACTTGTTAATCTATTAACTGAAGCGTTCGACTTTCTGCCTTTGTCCTATTCGTAGTTCTTTGTAGCAGCTGTTCTTGTATTCTTTATTCTTCATCAGAAATTAAATGCTAAACACATAGCTATATGAATTCGTTATATTTGGGATGAAAAAGCCCTGTTTTATTTGAAAGCCCTCCTCGTGAATTTCTATTCATAGTTTCTGTACGGATGAACTGTCATTGAAACCATTGTTTCATCTGTTGTAGAGAAGCTTAGGGATTACCAAGTATTGAATAGGTGCTGGTCATAGTAGGTATAGGAGGCCTATTCCTCTATGACCATCAAGGGCATTTCGTTGTCCATCTTTTGCCCATTGGTTTTTGACATGGGGCAAGAGGTGACATATGACCACTGTAATCACGTTTTGCTGTTATCAATTAAAATCATCTCCCGACCGGACATAGAATGATGGCCCCACGTTTTTCTTACTGTACTATGAGTGAATAGGGATGTTGGGTTTGTTAATCAATTTTTACGTGGTATTCAGCGCGGATTATTTACTGTTTATGTTTTTTTTAGCAGGGCTGTGTATGACAGACCTAACGAACAAATCATCATTAAAATGAAGGATGAATCTCGTTCATTGGATAAGACGGATCTTTAACATGGTGACGTTTTGCGGGGATAATCGTTTGCCTTATCCCCTTTGGTATCCTTTCTTTTTGCGCTCTTTTTCTTCCCAATTTGTCTCACTTCTCTCTCTCTCTCGTCTTCCCCTCGACTATGTTAAAGGTTTGCCAGACACAGAGCGAGACTAAAAAGGAAAAAAAAAGAAAGATACAGTTTTACTTATCATCAATCGTTTAAACACTTGTTTCCCGCCGTCTCTGTCACTTCCACCTATTCTAGTATACTTGCCCGTCCCGAATCCTTCGAATTGGCATTCCCAAAGTTCGACTTTACACAACCAGCACACCTCACACATCCCCCAATGGCCCTGGCGATGGCATGCCTATACCGCCAACCCTGTTAAATAAACGTAAAACTGAAGCACGATCCTCAAGCGATCCACTGTTTACAGAAGAAACACGACAACGATTAGAACGATTACGCAGACATCAGTTTCATCCAACCAACATTCCCGATTCCCCTGATTTTGGAACCAATCAATATATTAGTATTGACGAGAAACTAAAACAACAATTAAAGGATATTGTCTCACAATTCAATGCCCCCGTACGATATGCTATTGCCTACGGAAGCGGCGTGTTCCGCCAAGCTGGATACGATGACCAGGTAGACGACTGACTGTACACGATCGGCCTTCGTTTTCTTAACTGCTCGTAGAAAAAACCGATGATGGATTTCATCTTTGGTGTTTCGCATCCTGGTCATTGGCATGCGTTGAATATGCAACAGCATCCACATCATTATTCAAGCATTCGCTTCTTGGGCTCTGGCTCAGTGGCATTATTGCAGGAGAAAGTCGGCGCAGGCCTTTACTTTAATCCTTACGTTGAAATGGATGGCATGGTATGTTACAGTAAAATGCCGTTGTTACCCCGAAAGCTTATCTTTACCGGCCTATTTGTTTTTCCTTGTCCAGACCATCAAGTACGGCGTAGTATCAATCGATAAATTATGTAAAGATTTGATTGATTGGGAGACATTGTATGTAGCCGGAAGAATGCATAAGCCTGTAAGAATCGTTTTGGTTTTTTTCCTTAGCATGATGCTTTACCTTGAGCTAACGTTAACCAAAAAAAAGGTGAAAATTCTTCGCGATGATGCCCGGGTTCGACTAGCAAACCAGGTTAATCTGACAGAAGCTGTTCGGGTAGCCTTGCTCACTCTTCCCGAGAGATTTAACGAAGCCGAGCTATTTGAGCGTATTGCAGGCATCAGTTACACAGGCGATTTCCGTATGATTGTAGGGGAAAATCCTAATAAGGTTAGAAACATTGTGCAGGGCCAAATGGGCCATTTCCATCGACTGTACTTTGGTCTACTCGATGATTTACCTAATGTCGCCATTTTGAACAACGGGCAGTTTCAGGTAGGATATTCAGACATGGTTTATTCTTATGGCTCCGTATCCTCCAACCGTTGCTTAACGCCCTTCATTTTTTCTTTAAAAAAAAAAGCAAAACCAAAACCCTAGATTCCGCGGTCTGATGGTGCAGAAGTTGCCAAAGACGCTATATAACAAGGTAGTTGCTGAGCACCGCTCACACGCACTCCGGAACAACACCGATATTCCCGAGGATAAGATTGAGCTACATCAACAAATCGCTGCGTCACCTGAGCTGTCGTCCTACATTGACAGAGGTAAGGAGATATTAATTTGATCACCACGTTTATATTGAACCTGGCCATTTTAATTAATCCGACACCTATCACAGGTCTGCGTGATATCATTGGACGAACGGCGCTCACGCAGAGTATTAAAGGCGTGGTCACTGCTGGCCCATGGAGAACTTCTCGTTATGCTGCAGAGAAATTGGCTAAATGGTGGTCTGCAAAGAAATAAACTGAGAACATCTAGACAACAATATACTCTTTACATTCTTGTTTGCAATCATGCTAATACAATGTTATTAGTGAGAAAATGGGAAAAGCAAAAAGGAAACAGTATATTCTGGTTTTAGTTTCTTATATATTAATGCCGGTTTTATATACAAAGGAGAAAATGAGAAGGAGAAGGAAACTATTAGTCTATCTGTCCATATGGAGTATCCGTTCATGACACAGTTGCTGAATCGCCAACGCGCAAGAGTGTTTCTTCGCGATATCTTTTGATCGATGCCAAGTGGGTTGATCGATATGAATGGGTGACATAGAGCCACGCTTCACCCTCAATTCACAGAAGAAGGATGGTTGTCTACCCTGATGTTTTTCATGGAAGTCCAGCTCTGTCGGCTCCCAGCCCATCTTTTGGATGACTTCGTTTAAGATGGCCATGTCGCTCTTTCCTGTTGGATCAACCAATGGCTTTTTCTTTATCTCGTCCGCATGGGTAGCTATGGAAGTGGATGGCGATGGCCGTGATGACGATTTCTCTGCCGTTGCTGCGTCGCAATAATGCTGGACAATTTCAGCAATGGCTTGTCTCGCACATTCGTTCTGTGCTTCTTGAGGATCGGCAAGACTACATCCAAATCGGCGACCCGCGACAGATGCCAATGTCACCAAAGAGCCGTCTAATCTGATCCGGTCATACTCTGCCGGTTCACATCGTAAGATGCCTGTCAGTTCGTTTAACAGAATAGGGTAAATAGCAGTCGATGGAGGCGCATTTTGCCTTGCTTGTAGCGACGCCGACAGCCAGATTTTGATTATTCCTAGCATGTCGTTTTGTGAAGGGGGGCGTTCTCGGCGGTTAGGAAGATTCATGTTGAGTTCGCCAAATGCAATGGCGGACACGCATTCCTTGGCGTCTTTTTTTGATCGGAAGGGTTGTGGATTGGTAAATGTGTGACGGAGAACTTCTACCGTGGCAAAGAAACCGTCGTGGGTTTCCTTAAACTCGTACGTAACCTTGGGATCCCACCGCAGAATCGTAGCCGCACGCTGGGCCTGAGTATGAAGAAGCTGTACATAAGCCATTCTTGAAGTGACTCTTTCGGTACGTGCAACCGTTCTATCCCACTTAGAGATTCTCTGCGTGTTTTATTCAGTCTGGAGTATTGTGTCCCGGCGTCTGTGTGTGTGTCCTTCAAACGATAAAAGTCGGGGAAAGTTAAAGAAGACAACAATGACCTCTTTTTTTTTCTTGGTATAGCACTGATATCATTCGGAAACAAAAAGACCAACCAATCACTGAAAAGAACAGAATTTCGATATTGTTCGCAGTAAGCATGCCAAAAAAGGATTGCCAACATAATCCACATCATGCTACTTCTCTATTTCTCTGAAGTCTGGTTCCCAGAAAAAAACAAGTATCCTTCCCTCTTTTTTTTTTTTTTTTACCAAGATGAGAATCTTAAAGTTCTATGAAACTTTGTTTAGGTACTTACCAACTGATAGACTATTCGTTGGCTGTTGTAAAAGCTATCCATGTGTGACAGGGTATGTCCATAATCTATCAGGAGATCTTTTCTCCCTATGAATCAAACATCAGTTGCCTCTTGCACACTAGTATTATGAGGAGACTATTTTGTTTCATGAGCTTACTGCATCAGTGAATTGGGATGAACAAGAGGAGAAAGAGTGGAAAGGTCCAATGCATGGTTCATATTCTTATCCTATTAGTATCCTATTTTGTTTCATCTTACTATATTAGCTATAATAGTGTATGTGATACCGAAGAAATAAATGTCAGGATAATCAGTAGGATAAGTGGATAGGATAGATAAACCATACCAAGGCCCATGGTGCATCTATGTGGCGCATATTAACAAGAGAGTCTCTCCCTATATGGCAAAAGTACACAAAAACCCGAGACAAACTCCGTCGCAAGAGGAAGAGAGCTTACACACATATGCCTACAAACATCATTCAGCTAGTGTCAAGAGTGGATCAGACCGAGATCGAAATAAAGGTGACTGACGACGTAGCCGAGAGAGCTAATGTTGCCGGTGTCATCATCGCCCATCCTTATGGTCCTTTGGGTAAGTAGGCATGCGTTGCTTAGTTTGCGGACATCTTTCTCATGTTCCATTCTAGGAGGCAACATACAGAATAATGTAGTTATAGCCTTGCATAAGTTCTTTAGCTCGCGAGGATATATTACAGTCAGTTTGAATTTTCGGTATTTTTCTTTTCTGCGACTTTTAGCTCTGTTGGGTTAATCGTTAGCCAAACTACTGTTATCTCTCTCTTTCTCTGTTCAGAGGCTGCGGGCGATCCAGAGGGAAGACGAGTTGGACGGGCATCGCTGAACGAGAAGACTACCTGACAGTAGTGGACTATATGACCGAGAAATATCCAACATTGTCGCGGCTTATTCTCTGCGTAATGTCCAAAACTTAAACTGGAGTTCCACGTTACTCAGTCCTTTTTTTTTTTTTTTTTTTTTTTTTTTTTTTTTTTTTTTTTTTTGCAGGGCTATTCCTACGGCGGTATGATCGCATCCTCCATTCGGCCGACCAATATCCGCTGCTCCCATTTGTTGATTAGCTATCCATTAAGTGTTGTGTGGATGCTAGCCACCACGAAATACAGTTACTTTAAAAATGAAGCCAAGAGGCTCCTGCAAGACCAAGAAGAAGATTGTCTCGTTGTATTCGGAGATAGCGATCAATTTACCAGTGCCGCATCGTATCAAAAGTGGCTTAAAGCAGTGACGAGCGAACGAGTCAGCCATGTTCTCATAAGCAATGCAGACCATTTCTGGTTTAATGATGAATACAAATTGATTGCCGAAATCGAAAAATGGCTAGAGAGGAAATGAATAAAGAAACGAGATAGAAGCTAGAAAAAAAATCCTTCTTTGCTTCATACCGCAAGAAGCTGGAAGAGGTTCTCATTGACTATACTATAATTTTTATGGCCAAATAAAAAGAATATCTGTCAATTTAATATGCCATGGCTTCCATGACTGTGTACAGGGCAGTCGTTGAGTCGAATCAAGCCATGAACCAAGGAAACCGACTTGCTAACGGTGTTTGATTCATTGGAAGATGACCAGCTGCATCCTGAAAACACTCTCAATTACCTTATAGGAGATGATATAGAAAGAGGATGGGATAACCCGCGTTTTCCTTTGAACACGGTCAGCGGATCCAGTCTTTTGTCCTGCCCACGGACGGGTTTGAAACTCCTGAATCCTTGACTGGCTTTCTTACCAAAAGAGGCATTTTTCTGTTTGTCGATTGTCAGTTTTTCCCCGTTTCGTTTGCCATGGCCGATATCGATCTTGAGCCGCGATTTGCACACACGGTCGGCCCAACTGTATGCGCTTACAGCGCCAACGGAAGGTACCTGGGTGTCTTTTTGTGTTAGCGAGAACCTGACGATGGAATGTGTTTGCAGTCATCTAATCACAGGTGGAGGTGACTCGGTTGTTCGCGTTTTCGACGCGTCCCCGGACAAGCGAGACGGTGAATCCAAAGTAATTGACCAACATAGCGAAACCGTTCGGTGCATTGCTGTTCATGTATGTTTCCATCCAGAATTGCGGAATGTACCTTTTTGATTGACCTTCCTTAGAAAGGTAATTTTGCCACAGCTGGTGACGATGGTGTCGTAGCCGTATTTCGAGGGGAAAATGCAAGCTTTGAGAAACTGTTGGTTCGCAGTGCTGTGCCGGTACGATGTTTAGCATATAACCACACCGGAACCAAAATGGCGATCGCGGCAGAGTAATGAGTAGCCATAGATAGTTTAGCATCTTACTAACGACTTTGACAGCGAAGAAATCATTCGCGTAGTTTTGATCCAGGATATCTCCAAAGTTGTTACATTGAGAGGCCACACTAAAGCTGCTAGAAGTGTAGCATTCGATCCTTTGGGTGGTTACTTGGTATGTGCTTTAGACCTTAGACAGCAAGGTGCACACTCATGAATCAATTGGTTAAACTGAATGAACGATCCATTAGATTTCATCTGGATGTGATGGCGATGTACGTATATGGGATGTTGAACCTACCGAAGGAGAATCTCGCTGTGTCCAGACGTTATCATCCATAACCAAAGCAATCTTACCTGACTCAATGCTACGATTAACGGTAGCCTGGAAGCCCGACGGTTCAGCCTTTGCTTTTCCAGGAAAGAACGGAGGTTTGCATAAAAGGTCGTAAGGATGGTAATGTACCGACTAAGGAATTTTTTGTTTCAGTGATCCACATCTATTCCAGAACGATATGGAAAGAGGCCTATACATTGGCAAATGGTCATATCGATGTAAGTGTGGAGTATGAACAATTGCATTAGAAAGGCTCGCTTATGCCTGGATAGGATGTCATTACGATTGCTTGGTCCCCTAACGGGCATTATCTTGCTTCTACGGGTGTCGATAATCAACTGATCATTTGGAGCACATCAAAACGATCCATTGTACGTAGATATTATACAGCTGTCCAGTGCACCGGAGTGACATGGCATCCAATGTCTAACGAGTTAACGTTCGTAAGTATGCGCTTTTACTCATTGATAAGCGATCCTAACAAGTTTAATAGGCAGATGCGGACGGAATGTTTACCATATGGGAGGATGTCATCCCTCTAGATCAGGGTTTTGAGCATCCAGCACAAAATTTGCTGCGGATCTCTAACAAAGAGCTTGAAAGCCTTTTTGAAGACGAAGAAGATGATATGGGTCATGAAGAGCCCATAGCAAGACGAACTACGAACGAAGCGAGGGAAGAAATGGCGGAAGATGACATGGATATGGCATCGGAGATCGATGATTTTGTAGTTGACGACGATGGTGCAGGATACGCAGAAACAAGCATCATTCGCGAACGGCACTCGCGTGCACCTGCTGCTTCTCGCGGTATGTTTTACATGCGTAAAGGAAAAGTAAAGTGTTTTAATGATGAACTAGAGCGTGCATTGCATATTACTACTGTCCCACGATTTCAACCTGGGTCGACTCCTTTCAAAGATACAGATGGTGGCCATTCAGTCGTCCCTCGAGAAGGAGCCCGGCGTTACCTGGCCTTTAACCTAGTTGGTGTGATATACACTATTTTCCAGGGCACTCATTCAATCATAAACGTCGAATTTCACGACCAATCTCAGCACCGAAACTTCCACTTCACGGATTACTTGAATTACACGATGGGTTCTCTTGGTGAAAAGGGAGCTGTATTTGCTGTGGAGAGTACCAACAACCAGAAAAAGCAGATCGAAGTAGAAGAAGAAGAAGAGAGCGAGGAAGATGATGTGATAGAACGAGAAAAACCAAAAGATTCCTTGTCGATGCTGCATTATAGACCATTAAGCAACTGGACCAATAACTCAGAATGGACGGTTCAATTGCCCAAAGGAGAGAATGTATTAAGTAAGTTGCCAGATGTAGGAATAGGCCGAGCAACTGACAGATTTATAGGCGTTGCGATCAACAACGTTTCCGTGATCGCTGTTACTTCTGCCAACTACGTACGTATATTTTCCCTGGCAGGCATTCAACGACATATATTTCGCATGGATGGTGTGGTTACAGCAGTAGGCGCTGCAGACCTCGCATTTTTCGTATACTCTGTTGGGCCAAGTCTGAAGGGTATGAAAATTATGTTCGTGATGGCTTTAGCTTATTCCTTTCGCAGATCAATGCAACCTGGAATTTCTTTTGATGAACACAGATACATGTGAGATTCTGCAAAAAGACAAAGTTCCATTGCCGAAAGATAGCAAGCTTATTTGGGCAGGGTTTTCCGAAACGACGGTAAATTATTTATGATGTATTTGCTCTTGCTTACAGCAGTTACACAGCAACCAGCTATTTATGATTCGAAAAGCATCATGTGCGTACTCCATAGACAACGAAGACCTGGTCAAGCCGCTTGGGTTCCTGTATTCGATGGTGAAGCGATTGCAGATGCTAGAGAGAAAACGGAGAGATACTGGCCAGTTGGATTGCTGAGAGATCGTATCATGTGTTTGATATTGAGAGTATGTCACTAGAAGATAAAGTTAAGACTAATGCTGTATCACAGGGAAACAATGAGTATCCGTTCTTCCCTCGACCAGCCGTGAGTGATATCGAACTACAGATGCCAACCTTAGAAAACCACACTGATAGTGGAAAGCTGGAAGAGCAGTAAGTCCAACGCGCACCATAGGTAGTCTTAACATCCAAGCTAGATATCTCCGTACACATATCATGACTTTGCATGAACGTGATGAAGCTGAAGCAACTGGCACTGAAGACGAATACTTTAGAGAATTCAGTAAAGCTGATATGGATATGGATAAGGCTTTGCTTCAGCTCATCCAGGTACGTTAGGACGGAAAATGAGACTGATCTGATGAAATGCTGTTTTTTTAGCTTGCTTGTAAAGCGGATAAAGTACAGCGGGCTCTGGATCTGGCATCAGCTTTACATTCCTCACGATCGGTCGATGCAGCCATTAAAATCGCTTCATTTCATCATATAACGAACCTAGCGGAACGTTTTACTCGCATCAAAGAGGTTTGTAATCATTACCTACCTGAACAGCTTGTAATAGAGTTTTAGTTAAAATTCATGGGCGAGAGAGACACCTTGCTCCGGTCAGTCTCTTTAGCTGAAAGTCAAGCATCTAGACCAAGGTATGTTGTATATATTATGATTCCTTTGCGTTACTGACTGCGACATTTCTAGGATTTACGAGTCTTCACAGCAATCGCTCTCAAGTGACCTCGCCTTTATTGACCGTGTACAGCCTACACGTTTACGTAAACGCAGTAGCATTGATGAACCCATGGATGAGGATGACTATGAAGAGGATAATGCATTACCCACTTCTAAACGGACGAGACCTGATAACCCATTCCGTGTATCATGATCAAGCTGTTCCTAGATTTATTTTCCTCCTAATTCTTTTGTACATAAAATGGTCAGAACTCCTTATTGAGTATATTAAATCAGATGGTAGTCAAGGTTTTACTATTGCACTCAGCGAAAAATGGATGATTAGTACGGGTGCCGATAGCTAATGCAATGAAGCAGAATAAACAGATGCATTGGTGTTTGTGTGCAGAAGAAAATGGATGAAAAAAGTCTTATATTTTTGTCCCGGTTCATATATTGTAATTCTACGGATTTCACACTCTCGGACAGAGAAGTACGTGACAGATCGATAATAATAGAAGACATAGCAGTTGGATGCAAAGCTGCGAGCCCTATACGTCAAGCGTATGGTTTCATCACCGGAAATTAGTTCGCCTTGGGAGAGCGATCACGTCCATAAGCTGCTTTTTATGCTCGCAGCTTGGAGCTGCTGCTCCAGCTCCTTAATTTCAGGGAGTCAACATGCATTTTTGCAAGAAGCTTATTGAAAAGCAGCGAATAAATGAAATGGAGGTTTATGGCATGCCCGAACGCAAGAAACTCCTCTCACAAGATGTGTGTTTCATTACAAACAAGAACATCATTACATTCACAACAGGATATGAGATATGATACGTGCCACATTACCAAAATTGACGGCAGAAAGCATTGAAAGATTAAACCCAACACTGTAGCGACTATCTCAGTATCGTACAATGTTGACAAGTCAACGAGGATAAAATTTTACTGATCAAGCAAGCATCACTAGAAAGCGTCGTATACAGAAGTTATATACAGGTGTGGGCATTACTTTTGGCCTACTTGCAAATTCGGTACATGCGAAGGTGAGTCACCTACCTCATATCAATACTAGCAAACAGTGTTACCAAGAGGCATCCCTTTGTTCTGTCCCGTTTTGCATAGAATATATTTTAGAAACTACTAAAATCTTTCCCAAAGCGCTTGGATTTCTGTCGCTTGCTCTGGATAGATATTTAGATGACTCTTTCCAGTTTCTGTGGAGTTACGGAATACAGCAAATACAGAAATTGTATTTCATCTTTTCCAAGCGCAATCTCTCGCTGGGCTTGAGCCAGAAGTACTATGAAATGGGTTGATTTTCATACATAAAGTTATAAATACCTAGATAGTTGTTACAGTACAACATGAGGGTTGAAAGCACATCATCTTTATAAGTATTCGATGGAAAAGTTCAGATACATATAAGTGATGTATGCGTACCCAGATCCAGATACCTTACAGCTTCAATAATGACACAAAGCCAAAGATGAGTTTGGAAGCGAAAGGATTTGAAAACGATATCAGATATTCATAATCTTTATTCTAATTTGTAATTACATCTAATTGGATTGCTATTGTCGTATCCACTGCGACAGACCATTTAACATCTTTCCCATTTCTCTCCTCCTTCTTTCTAGCTGCACTGCAACTTCTTTCCTTGTGATATTGCTAGCGAGAGATATCCTGCCAACTTGGTCATAGATGGCCTTCCGCCTGCTGAATTATCAAGACGCCTTTTTATCTTTCCTCCACAACGTCCCGTACTTCTGCTCGAGCTTTTCTACTGGCGGGCCCTGGCCTATTCCTTCTTCCTACTCCCTCCAAGCATCGGTCATTGTCCGATGATTTCTGCTCAATATGTATTGAGTTGGCAATGTGGGTGTGCTATGAATGGCGGCGGAACTGCTCGATCCTTCAAATGGATCCTGATGCTCAGCAAAAGACTGATCTGGGCAGAGGGAAAGGTAGAAAGGCGAATTGAAAATAGAATTGAGGCCCTTTTGGTGCTGAATATGCCCTTGCTGAACGGTCTGTTTGAGAGTGTTGATGCCCGCCTTCAGACTGTCAAACCCATACCTAACAACCTCAGTCATATGGGGCATGCATTGCTCCAACTGGATGCTAACTGGGTTTGCTTGTACCGTCGCTTAAATGCATGGATAGTTTTTGCGCGAAGTCCAGATACAGTGGTTCATAGAACTGGACACTGTTCCAGATATTTAGGTGAGAATACAAGGCTTTGAGCAGGACCAAATCCTATTTATTTTTAAGCAACAGTTAGCTAAAAACCGTAAATCTGCCAAATATCTAACCAACCTGCAGAATGATCCGTGAGTACTTCATTAGGCCCAGAAAATTTGGGCCAGCAATGTCACGTTCCACCTCATGGCGTCTGAATTTGGTTTCCCACTCGTCAATCTCGGGGAAGACCAGTCGTTGCAATTCCTCAGGAGGTTCCAATACGGCTCTTGGTAGCCAGAACGCTCCGGGTCGGGCGGCATAAAAACCAGCTAGGGCTCGCATGGCCTGTTTGGGCAGGCTGGTAAGATAGCAGTCGATCATCTTGTCTTGACCCCATCAGCCCATCCGCCGCTGCTGGCTATCAGAGACATCTTCTTCGTTGATCTCGCGAAGCGCACTCCCACGGTTGATGTGTGTGACCTTCGAAGTAACAATCTCTCCAGCCTCAATCCCTTCTTTGTATAAATAGGATTGCGCAGTATAGGAGATTTCTTTTTTCCTATCAGCCCCTTTCAGCATATGGATATCATACCAATTGCTTCTTCGGGACATGTCTGGAAATGGCTCGTCTTCGATATGCCACCGCGAGAAAAAATAAAGGGCCATAGCCCCAATTGCGCAGGCGTCCATTTCCTTATGCCGCAATACTGCCCCATACTCCATACGGCCATGCTGGTTTGTCTTTCTGTGATTCAACATCACAACCAATGCCACGCACCTGGTTGTTCCTTCGTTGGGGTATCCGACTGAGGAAAATTCAGGAAGTTAAGTGGCTCGGGTTGCCTGACTACGAGCCAAAAGAGAAACGGCAAGGCAACAAGTCAAGTAAGTCCCGGAGATTAGAGCCGCTATCACTTAACAAGAAGTGACCGCTGGCTTCCAGAAACTGCTTGAAGCTATATCCATTGTTCAGCCTTGTCAGTCTGCGATCTTCATATTCTGTACGTTTTCTGCGTCTGTTCATCAATGCTCTTAAAACCCATACCTAGGTTGTAGATGCAAATTGATCTAGTCCGAACGTTGTTGTTGATACAGTCCGCGATAGGTTTTGCACAAGCCGACACGGCTTCATTCCCTAATCGCACTGGCGATCCATGCTCCCTTGTTCATTTCTTGTTTCCTCGTTAAATGACGAATTTTTTCGTCCGTGACAATCACGCCATCTGAGAGATGTTTGATCTCTAGCCCCATTTCTACCAAGTCATTTGGTCAATATTCACTGGAAGAACCCAATCTCAAAACAGACTAGCTTTCTTTCCTTCTTACATGCCTTGATACGCACTGCTTGTATTTTTCCGGTGGGTGACTACGTTTTCTAGCATAACAGATTAGAACACCCAGCTCACAGCAGCATTGTTTCCCAGGTCCCGGTTTGCTTTATCACTTGGATTGCATATATTCATGATGATGATAGAAAATAAGGTTGTACAAATAAAGGGATGATTAGCGAAACACTAGCCTTTGGTAAGTCTCATTTACAGGTTTTTCTGCTGCCTGGTTCTCCCAAACGATATTTTAACGCGTACAATGTTTTCTTTGGGGACGCGTAGAAGGATTTATCAATGGCATGCTAATCCTTCAAAAGGCTGCATGGTTCGATTTTTCTTAATCACCGTTACAATTACTTCTCCAAATCTACTTTCAGCTTCTTGCTTTGAAACGACAGCATGTGAATAAAGCACGTTGGGTAAATAGCTTTTTTGTTAAAGGACCCGTGGAATTAGAAACGCGGCACGGTAAGGGTAGGTAATAATTGGTATGTTCAGATACGACCGTCAGCTTCGCTGAGTAACAACCACATGAGAACCGGAGCATATTGATATTTTCTTTTCTTTTCAAAGCCGCGAAACGAAGAAAATGGAATCAAGGCAGGATAGGTACAATCGGTTCCTTAAGCTAAATGACAACACACGGGCTATGTTCTATTAGTAGTATTCCATACAAAGGGTGCAAATAAAGGCCGGTTGTTAGTGCTTTTATTTTTGGCCGTTGTTATTGGAAACTACAGCTGGGTCTCATCGTTCTGAGACTCCGTGCCTGGCGTACACGATGTATTTCGCTCATTTGGAAAGAGTTGGGTGCAAATAC
This sequence comes from Apophysomyces trapeziformis B9324, assembly GCA_000696975.1. Taxonomy (NCBI): domain Eukaryota; kingdom Fungi; phylum Mucoromycota; class Mucoromycetes; order Mucorales; family Mucoraceae; genus Apophysomyces; species Apophysomyces trapeziformis. The sequence goes on from JNDP01000849.1 coordinate 15,395, forward strand.
ATGTCCATTTTACACCCCGCCGTGAGACCAGGTTGAGACGAGTTGAGACCGTGGTATATCAGTACAAAGACTAAAGAGGGAGACTCTTCCTGGTCTTTATTCGGCCATGCAAGACGGCCACTTCGTAGTTGAGTCGAGCACACTGAATATTACGGAAATAGATACCTCTCGCGATACAATGACTTGAAGTAGTCTCCTGTCAACAGTCTCAAAAACAATTTATAGTTTGTCTAATACGATCCCAACTTGTCCATGAAATAAGGCCACGATGTCTAATACGGTATTTCTTGAAGTCGCCTAATTTTTAATCCCAGATCGTCCAATAAAATTTAACATACTGTATAAAAAGTGCTGGGTCTCCTCGTGCTTGGCATTGCTCATCTCTTTCTTTGTCACATAATGGAAAAGTTCAAGGAGGTAAAGATTATAAAGCTGCAATAGTGAGCTGTTATTTAGTTTCTACAATAAACAGAAACTTGCAACTCTTCGCAAAGATGTCGAAACGGCAAACGAGCGAAAACAGGAACTCGAGGCTAAGGTTGATCAGCTGAAGACAAGCCATGACCAGAAAGATGAGGAACTCAGCTCGCTGCAATCTCGTGCCAAACTGTTGGAAGAACAGTTGGAAAAAGCTGAGGCTGACTTGAAGGAAGCCAACGAAAAGTAAGTGCTCTGGAAAGAGGAAAAGAGGTACGGGCCTTATGACAATCTTTGCTTATATGCGATTTTTCTTTCAGCTACCGTGAAGCCGATCTGCGCGCTGAACAGCAAGGAAAGAAGGCCATTAAGCTTAAGCAGGAAATCGAAGTGTGGGATAAGAAGAATGCAGATCTTGAGAAGAAATACGATGAAGTCAAGGCTGAGCTGGATGAGTTCGAAAAGCAGTTGGATGGCGTCTAAATACCTGTTCATTCTAAATTTTGCTTTGTTTTTGTCATAAAGAATCCTATACCGCCTATTGTCAGTTAAAACATCAGGGTGTTTCCAGCTTTTCTTTAAGTTGATGTATGAGCTTATAGACTATGTCATTGACAAAGAGTTGGGTTACTCTCGAAATGGTAAGCTCGTACAATGTTGGGAGGTTGCTTGGACTAGCCTAGCCGAAATGAGCCAGTAAAACCGCAACTGGCTCATACAAACCTGAATCGGGCCATTCAAAACAAGCCCCCGAATCGGGTCGGCTATGGTTAATCTTTTTCAGCGATAACAAAAATATGCTTCGACCCATGGGAATCGAGCCAAAAACCAACATGAAGGAAATTAATAGTTATCGAGAAACTAAGAGCGGACAACGAGCAACATCAAGGAGGGATGGGCATGCGTTGGTGGCACGAGCTATGGTTTCTTGTTCATGTATATACTGCTGCGCGAATGGGACGGGTACGAGCTTCGCGATAATAACTGACTTGAAGGAGACACAAAAGCATCCAGAACTTGTTCCACGCTAGCACTCTTTATTTCGAGCCGCTGTAGCTTTTCTCCCATCTTCTCAATCTTCGCTTCAATGACGAAACTAACTTTGCTCTAGTTTCATAAACCATATCGAGGGTAAGAAAATGAATATCATCATGTAACTGTTTGAAGTACAATGAAAACGACTTGAAGCTTGTGGGAACTGGTACCATGCCACTTCTTATTGTTGATACTCATTTTTGATCTGGTTCATGATCTGGTTCAAATGCCAAGTTCCGTTGGCTGTATCGGGGAGGTTGGCCATTTTGAGCGTGGCTGGCTTGACGATCACCGCGAGCCTTTCTTCCTTTGTATTATTGTAGGCTGACGCATACACATGTTTATTGAAATTCAAGTACGCGCAGCTAGTTAAACATCTTAACATTGCAATTGTAATTCTTCGGATCAAATACATTTTTAAGAGTTCATTCCAGCCACATGCTGTAGACCAGAGGGCTCGTTATTCATGAGGAGCGGATACAGTTTGTTCCGTGTTTTTCCTTGTAAATTGTAAACCCATGAGTTGCACTCGATGGTTTGTAATAAGGCGTATGCTACATGATCTGGATTTGGTTGACAAATACCTTCTTCTGCCAGGGTCACCTAGGAATCGGCAAACTACAGTACTCGCTTACTTATGTTCGTTTGAATAGCTAGAGGTTCATTCGAACGGTAAACGAACGTTCTCCTTTCTTTCGTGTTCATCCAGAAAACGCGAAAGGCTTGTTTAGTTATATGCTGGTGTACTTCCTAGGCTAAAGGAACAAGCATCATGTCACATGAAGGAATCAGTAGCAATTAATTATCAAACAATGAGCTTGTGAAATAACGAAACGCGGCACAAACCATACACTGTAAGAACTGGACGCGAAATATTATTGCAAAAAGGTATTTTATTTCATAACAATCAATAACAGATGTCTAAAGAGATCGGTACATCCCTTTAGCCAGACTTCTGCCGCGTTCTATACTAAATTTAACGCCTGGAGATAAATATTGAGCAATCTATTAAAGATCTCGTTAGCGCCATCAATAAAAAATAGAAATATAAATCCATCTTAGATGCGCAATAAAGCTCAGGTTGAAGACTGAAGGTTTTTTATCATCAATACAGTTATGCGTGGTGCATGAATACCATATCATCACTGCCAAATTGCGCATCGCCAAATTGGATTTCTCGTAATAAATACGTACCATATGCAACTACTTGACGGAAGCCTTGCGGTCTGCATCATGCTCATTATTCATTTTGACCTATTGTACAAAGGATAATAAGTGAATTGTTCATTAACATTTCGTATTGCAAAAGTTTTGCTTCACAAAGTAAACAATCAGAAGATCACTTATAATGTTCTCCTCATCAATGCATTCCGAGAGATTCCCATTGATTATAACAATCATCATGTTTACTCGTTCACAAAAAGTTACATATTTGTGAAAACTACACTTACAAGTTAATGTCCTCCAGACGACAGAGAAAAAAGAGTCGCGTTTAAAGAAAACAGCACAGAGTGTGTATTTAAGTGTTATTCGGACTTCCAAAAAGGACTCGTTTTTCTTCATGTAAAAATTTTTTATCTTCGGCTCCGACAACAAGCCTCCAATCGGTTCGTTCCAACAGTATCCAATCAAGCATGTCGGAATATCTCCAAGGGGAAAGATGCTTGAAGAAAAACATTCACCTCAAATAAGTCTTTTAAGAAGATACTGTAGAACATAAAGAAGAGATCTATTATTACAACCAACAAACGCTTGTTGCGATCTATTGTAGGATACGAGGCATCAACCTATGATTGTTGTTAATGATGTCAGTTGGCTCAATTTCATGTTCTGTCATACTGCATGTACGAACGTAATCCAAGGCCTCGGCTCTCTTGTTTCCATCAGTGATATCCCCATGTACATCTTCCACTGAAAGATGATATCATGCTAATGGCTAGAATAATGGAACTAAATGAAAAGAATATGTAACGACAAGTAATCATAAGCGCGAAAGCGTTTTGTCCCGGTAGCGTTATTTTCTCAGGTTAAATGAATACAGTAATAGTTCGAATGTTCACCAGGATCATATCAACTCTATCACAAACGGAAGAATTCATAAAAGCCTTTACTATATTTTCGCAATTAGGACATCCTTACAATCCACAGTGAATCCTGAATTGCCATATTAAAAACTCGATTTCCTTAACTGATAGACTATCAATAGTATTACAAAGAAAATGATCATTTATTCTTATTTGCAGTGAAGGCGTGCTATAGAGAACTTGCAGATTGCTTTTATTTTCCGCTCTACTGGATTCTGTGGAAGAGAAGCAGACGACGTTGAAGTTCCGTCGTTTCCAAATTTCTTTTGCCTGTGAAATTTGAATTCATACATTGCGAAATTAAATTTTGAAATAGAGCATATTAGTGGAAAGGGTCATTAAAGATACAAGTTTTGTGGTTCCTAAAGAGTATTTGCTTCTCCAGGGAAGCAGTTTTGCTTTGTCCGGAGCATTTCCGTTTTCCAGCAACTTCGGTAAGTCACACAAAACCTGATTCCCTCTTTGAAAAGGCGAAAAAAATAGATCCCCTGGGATTTCGAATTGATTAGCCATGCCAAAGTGTACACGTAAAGGGTGCGAGAAGGAGTTCAACGAAGCAGAAAATGTGGATAACTGTAGGTAGTTTTCCCATAACAACAGGAAACCTAATCTACATGGGGACGTCGCCTAGGCTGTCAATTTCACTCAGGTGCACCAGTATTTCATGAAGGTATTGCCGTAAACCATCGATCGCACTCGGACTTAATATGATTGAAGGCTTAAAGGGTTGGTCTTGTTGCAAGAAGCGAGTGGTCGACTTTGACGAATTCCTTCAAATTCCTGGATGTACATACGGTCGCCATTCTACCGAGAAGCCTACTGTTCCTCAGACTCCTGCAAAGGAAGAGGTCGCCACACCCGCAGCTAGCCAGGTTACTAAGGATGGTGTAGAAATCTACGGTGAAGCGAAGAAACCCACTCCTAAGCCTGTAGTAGCCACACCTGTTGCTAAGACTGAAACCAAGGAAGAAAAGAAAGAGCCCGAGATCGAAGAGGAAGATGATGAAACGATCCCCGTATCCACAGGCACCGTCTGTAAGCGAAGAGGATGTGGTGTTGCGTATAAAGATAACGCAACTTCTCGTGGTGAGGGAGCGGAAGCCATCTGTAAATACCACCCTGGCGCTCCTGTTTTCCATGAAGGGTCGAAGGGATGGAGTTGTTGTCCTCGAAAAGTGCTCGAATTTGAGGAATTTCTTAAAATTCAAGGGTGCAAAGTTGGTAAACATCTTTTTGTTGGAAGTACCAAAGCAAAGGTATGGTACTGGTCATGTAATTTTTCGTTGTTTGTCCATTTGTCTAATAGATCAGCTATAATATTATAGAATACTCAGGAAGAGCTCGTGGACTGCCGCATTGACTGGTATCAGACCCAGACCAGCGTGATCCTGAGCATCTTTGCTAAGAACAAAGAGAATACGGAGGTTAAATTCGAGACACAATCCGTTAGCATCGATATCAAGATGAAAGATAACAAGCGCTACAAAAAGACTATTGCATTATTCCATGCAAGTGTTTTAAGCTAGTGATAAAATTGAGAAAAAGAGCATTAATTGTTGTATAGACTATCGATCCTGAACATTCTAAGTTCACTGTTCTCTCGACCAAGATTGAGTTGAACATGAAAAAGACAAGTGGTGTTTCATGGGCAGCATTGGAACCGACATCAGAGGTGAAGACCTGGACCACCTTTGGAGTAACAGGCACTGGTGGCACTGTTGGATCAAGAGAGGTACAGATGTTTCCATCTAATTCGGTGACGATTATTCTAACGACTCTCTAGATGCATTACAACCCTGATTCACCGCTCCATCTCTCAAATAACTAAGTATAGAATAGCTGATAGGTAGAATAAAAAATGGAATAAGGAACAATAAAAGGGGAATGTTGTAGACAGGATGGTTAAAAGAACTTCTTGGTGGAGGTTAATTCATAGTGTGAGAGTTTGGCTGGACTCATTTCAGGAACCTGTCCAAAGGCTTCTACAACGCCATGTCACGGCATAAATTAAAGACAAAAAGCTGTAATTACATTCATTGCACAGTCTGTGCTTCATCAGCACAAATTTACCTTGAAAGCGCTTAAATTTAGCCCAAGGTTATAGAATAAGTGTGGCAGTAATGTCCCATATAGAATGGATGAGAAAAAGAAGGGTATGTTATTTACAATATGCCAAGCAAAGAAGCTATATTTGGCGTATAGAAAAAAGCTAATACTTAATTACATATATTCTGAATGAAACAAACGAAAAAGAAGAGGATTTGGGCGTGCTTTATATCAACTGGCGAGGCAGAACGTATCCCAAGCACCACGAAGAAAAAGCATTTTTATTGCTCTTACACTTCCCTATAGTATCTGAAGGCTATATAGCAAAACGGAAAACCAAGAAAGCATTTACGTAGCAAAACTAGAGGCACAATTCTGTATGTCGTGGTACGTAAAGCACATACCAAAATTCAAACACATGCTTGGCTGAAACATAAAACGCCACATCAATGCATGCACTTGCTTGCGTAGTCTTGATCTCCTAAAGCTCGTCGGTCCAGCAACATCCCTTCCAAAACACCGGCTAACCTACGTTTATAATGTTGCTCGGGTTGTAGAACTACTTCTCTTACAGTACTTTGCACTTCAGCTTCTACTGATTTGATCACCTGACCATGAATTAACCCTCCTTTTGACACTTTTCTGAAAAAGGAAATTCGTGCGTGACTCTTTTGGAGTGACAAAGGGAAGCAAGGTGCCACTGTTCCGCATTTAACACTATCGTCGTGTTTTCCGTGCGAGGATAGCTTATTGGACAACACTTGCACGACATTGCATACTTATCTGCCATGAAGTCGCAAGCGAAAGGTTACAAATCAATCGACATTCGCTTAGATGAAGAAAAGTTTTACTTTCCTGGAGAGACTATTAGAGGTATAACTTATTAGGTAACCCTGAAGCACTCTCACACATCCTTTAGGCGCGGTTGTTCTACATCCAAAAAGCCCAACAAAAACAAACCACATCCGAATGAAGTTTGTTGGCGAAGTGTTTCTTTCACTTAGAGACAAAGAATCAATACATCTGTTTCAAAAAGCTTTGACCATTCCGGTAACTGGCACCGATTCGTCAAAATCACGCGTATTGGACGCAAAACCCCACAAGTTCGCATTCGAATTCATAGTACCCGATCTTCTGCAATTGCCAAGTTGTATGGAGGTAAAGAACAGTGTTTTACAGGATGGTTATTAACAAAAGCCTCCTCACAACGAATTCAACAAAGCTGGACAAAAAGAAAGCTTGGATACGATATACCCTTACTGCAATCCATGGGCGGCCAATGGTTCCAGAAACTTTATGTGCTAAAGCAGAGTATAATGTGCCGATTCTGGAATTTATTGATGTTACATCGCCGAGATACTCTGCATATCAAGAGAAAACGGCTGAGATGTCGCTTCCAAAAGCCAAGCCTGACCAACACTGCCAAATCAGAGTTTCTATCCCACGACTCGGCTTTACTCGAGGTAAATTAGATCCACTGCATAAAGGACGTCTAGTCTTGTTTAACACAGTGTCAGGCGAAATCATCCCCGTCAATCTTGTCTTAACACATTACCAAGAGTTTCAAAGTAAACAAGCGATACAGGTGGATCTGTTGAGAGTTGTGGAGATTCGAACAGCAAAGTACGTTGCGATCTTGAGAATAACTTTCCAGTCTGATTAGCTTTCTAGGAGCACTGTCGTCAAAGAACAAGTTCTAAGATCTATCAAGCATGACTTACATATAGTGGGTCCGTACAATTTCTCTCACTCGAACGTGAGCCAGCTTCTCATCCCTACATCAACACCGCCGACCATTAGCTATAAAGGTCAGATGCTTCATGTTCATTACAAAGTGAATGTTCATTTGAATATGAGCACAAAAAAGAAGCCAAAGCCGGAGGAATTGTGTGACATAGAGGTGCCTATAGTGATTGGAACGTGGCCGCGTGCTGATGTACCCATTGACGATGATGATGATGAACTTGATGGCAGTATGGGTGAATTGATGCTCGGCGAAGATACGGAGGACGATGTTTCTGATAAGGATTTTTTCATGGATGGCAGCAAAACGCCTGAACTTTTGAAACAGCGATTACCGTCCAATAGAAGCAGTATTGGATTTGCATCGACGGGTCCCCATGGTGTAGTCGATCGTTCTAGCTCAATTACGTCGCATTCGTCCAATATTTCTGGAAATTCCGAGTCATCGTGGATATCAGGTCTGTCGAGCGATCATGCATCGAGAATTACATCTTCCACCACAATTTCATCCGGCTCCGATCAAAGTTCGATACGTCCTTCTTATGCACGCAATAGTTTATCAGCTGGAACACAATTAAATGAAACTTATCTAAATCGATCCAACTCTACCCCAGATTTACTCACCTTTCTCCCAACCAACCAGTTATCTGGATCAACCGCATCGTTTAAGCCTCCTTTGCCCCCTCGAAAACAACCAGATACGTCATTATCAAGCAGCACGAAACGTTCTTCCTGCTATGATAACGGCGTTCACAGCAATCTTTCTTCGCAGAGTGGATTCTCTACACAACATTCCAAAGCTAATCTCCCGCCAGTGGCCTTCACTGCTTTGGCGGATTTGTCTCCACAAAAATACCAGCACGTCCGCGTTAAATCAGACGATTACCGATTCGGCTTTCCTTCATTAGCGAGACAGTCAGCTGTTGTAAATAATGTTCCTGTACATATTCTTAAACCTATTCCGAGTGTATCAACGTCGCATTCCTCTAGTACCTCTTCTCGCCATGCTGCCGCGCCAGATATAGGGGCATCACAGCAACCTACAAGATCACTTTTTCAGACCTACAGTCATTCGTCTGGGACGGAAAGCAAAACAGAAGCGGAGGCAGTCGATGGGAGTGGAAGTGATGTAGATTCAGACGATTCAGAAGATGAAACAGATTTATTGCATGTGCTTGCCAAAAAGAAGAAGGAACAGGAAAGATACATGCGGCGAAAACAACAAATGGTTTAACCTATCCAGAACGAAGATTACGTTATAATTACCTTAATGCTTATTTACATTGTAACTGTTTTGATTAATGCCACTCTTGTTTCTAATGCTATATTGCTAATCTAATGGATATTGTATTGTTCAATCATCTAACGGAGTTTGCACGGACGGTCGGTTAAAAGATTTTAATGGTGGTTTTCATACAGGATCGGATTTCTCTGTCTCTCTCGCACACAATTTCGGGATCATAATGGAGACATTGCAAGACATTTTTCAGCGATCGGGATCAAAAGAAATAGATTACGTCCAATATTCAGTCTATCTTCCGCCTAAAGCTAATAATGACGAGACGATCAAAATGTTGGAGGAATCATGTGTCTTGATCAGTTCACATTTACAGTCCGTTGTCAGCGAATATTTATGGCACAAAGACAAATTCAACCTCTCGATTGCATATGACAATAAAAAAGGCAAGCACTCTTCTATGCGCAGCTTGCATATGGCTGATATTTCTTTTCTTGCAGACCCACACTACCCTTTTCTTCATGGCTTGACGCGTTTCGGCGATTGTGTCAATGACGAATGGTTTATCGTATACCTATTGTTTGAAATATCAAAGCAAATACCAGAAGCGGTCATCGCTGTATCGGACACTGACGGTGATGTGCTATTGATTGAAGCTGCTTTGGAATTGCCGTCATGGTTAGATCCTTCCAACAGTCAGAATCGTGTGTACATTTACAACGGCAAGATCTACATCATACCGCTTCCAACCAGCCCGGCAGATATCATGCAGATACCTAGTGCAGGCAAATTAAACCGGGAAAAAGCTATTGAGCTCGTCAGAAATCGCCCTGATATGGTAGCTGATATGAACGTCCAAAATGCCATCGACGAAAAGCTCTGCGAGTATCCAGCTGCAGCCAGATCGGAACGCCATAATGCAAAGTGCATCATCCCGAAACGTGCTGCGTTTGTGCTATTAAAAGAACCTCAATTGCTTCCCCTTGCTGTCGAAGCCTTTTACTTGCGAGATCCAATATCGCTTAAAGCATGTGCAACAATGAGACAATTTTCTCCTGCAAACAACAATGTAGTATCTACTACAGTGCAATTTACGAAAATCACCTATGCACAGACCGTGAGTCAGAAATTCTATCCTCCCAAGCCATTTAACTTACCGCCGGCATCGAGAAAAAAGGAATATCAAGCGGCAGAACTTGGTATGAAACTTGCGTGCGGTATGGAAATGTTATACGCGGATGATCGTCTACAACAGGAAGAGGAAGAAGGTGCTGAAGATGTCAGCACTTATCGATTTAAGCAGGACCCTAAATGGAAACAGTTTATTGCCAACGTGACACGGCTAGGTTATTTTCGAAATGAAAAGGAAGGATCTCGACTGTATAAGCAATTGGAATCGAAAGCGAAAGAGCAGTATCTGTTACAACGTAGAAAGCACCTGCATGTACAGACAGAAGACATAGACATGGATGATGAGAATCTTTTCGCGCGAAGCTCATCCATTGATATGAGTGCGAGGAAGAAGATGGACATGATTCTGGCAGAATACTCAGAAGAAAGACTCCAAGAATTATTAAATAAAAATCAATTCTGCGAGGATAGCGATGATTGGATGCAGGTGGATGCACAGCAATTAGAAGAAATACTGGCAAAACGCATGGGTCGTATGCAAGACGATGTAGTAGCTGAAATGGAAAAAGAAATGAACGAAGAGGAGCAAACTTCTGTGGATTTAGAGAAAATCGTATCGAATTTTGAGCACTTTGTTGAAAGGAGTCAAAGCGGGATTGAAGGCGTAGAATTTCCCAGGTAAGAATAATCGTATTTTTTGTCAAAATCAGGCTGAATTGAATTCTCTTCAGGAATGCCATAGAAGAAAGCGACTATGAAGACGGCGAAGAAGATGACGAGGGATTAGAAGATGAAGATGAAGCGATCAAATTTGATATGGAGCGCTTTATGAACATACTAAACAGCACGTTAGGTAAATATTTGTGCAATTTTATGATAGTTTATCTGATATTGAACTAGCTATCCCTGAAACGCGAGTGTCTGACAAGTCATCCTCAGCAAAGGAGAAGGTGTCAGAAGAAGAAGACAAGCTGTCCGATCTGATGCAGCAAATGGACGAGGAAGTCTATGGCCACAAGAAGATTGGTAGTTCCTTTGCTAAAATCACCGAGAATGAAGAGGAAGAGGACGAAAATGCACCAGTAGACGTTCAGCTAAATTTGGTCAGAAATGTGCTAGAAAGCTTCAAGAGTCAACAAGGTCTCCCAGGTCCAGCCGGAAACATCTTGGGCCAATTCGGTGTTACTTTACCAACAGATAGTGAAGACCAAGATACAAATGGTGCATAAAAGCACTCTTTTAACTTCTCATGTACATAAGCGAAATATATAATAATTTGATCATGACAGATTAGTCCTTGTAAAACCCATCTTTATGCAAAAAGTGATTAAGGGGTTTAAAGATGCGGAGTATGACAGGAAACGTCTGCTCATGAAAACATTACGAAATGCTGACAAAGAATGATTTGTGAAATATTGCTATAGAGCCATCTATTATAAAACAAACTTCCAATAGCAACCACAGTCAATGGTATGACGTCTTTAATTGCTATACAACACATAACGAATCTGTCTATAAGAAGTGCTTTGCAGGGTTTCTCAATCACCGTATATACGTTCACACACCTTGATGAAGATAACTAAACGGACTTGGCAGCATAATGCAAGATCGTCAGGGTGCATAATATAAGTTCGTAGTGATAGACTGTATGGATTACAACGCGTTGCTCGATTTCCACAGGCGAGAGATCAGCACGAGTGAAGAAAACATGCAGCCCACAAGAAAATCATCAAACTGGAGGCCGTTTTCTGTGATTGAATTAGCTAAGGACTACGTTCTCCATATGTGGATTACTGCTGATGGTCTTTTGCTATATAATTTCTTACAAGTTGGAAATTACTATGTCAATGATTTCTCGTGATTCCATGAGGAGAACATTTTTGTGAATACTCCGCATCTTTGGCCCCTTTTTACTCCTTTTTGCGGATAGAATTGGGTTTAGTAGGAATAGTCCTTTATGCCGGAGATTGTAACGCGGCTTCTGATACAAATATGAAAAGAAAAATAGATAGTAAAATTTAGGCTCATCTTTATGCAGCATTTAGACTTTTCCAAACATATGCTATGGGTAAAATAACCTTAAAACTGAAATGAATATTTGCTAGCTGGATTTCACCAGTTTTTTTCGGCCCCCTTTTACATTTTAGACTTTCTTCTTTTTTTTCTTCGTGTACTACATTAGGTCCAACTCATACACGGTGAAGAGATGATCAAAAAGAAGTCAGAATCAAGCTGCCATTTTAATACGGACTAAAGTTTCTCTGTGTCCCTATCTTTTCATGAACGTTATTTGAACTTTTTCGTAACCGTGGGGTTTGTGTCACTAGAGAAACGACGTCTGTATCCAACTGCAAATTAGATTTTCTCCACATAAACTAGTTCCCCCAAACCGGACTATACAGAGATGATCCCTAACATCCTAGCAATCCCGGAAGGAAAGATGTACAACAGTAATAAAATGACGAAGTCTTTGTGGATGTTTATGTGTTTCGTCTAATGATGTGAAGTGAGCCGTACTTGAGATATGTATCGTTCTAATTCATTCAGCACCTGATTTTCTTGGATTGGGCAGAGATAACTTTCTATACACATAAGGCTCATCAAAATAGCTATGTTGTGTTCATCAGGAAAAGATGTAATGAGCCATGTGCCTAATCCTATCTTAGAAGAGAAAGCAATGTTCATTAAGTGACAACATCTTAAAAGTCTCCTCTTTCAAATACCTTCCTAAATTGATTTTGGCGATCTTTTTCTCACCGAGCCAACATATAAAAATGCTGAGGTTATTCGTCGATCCAACTGCCAGACATACATTGCTCCTTTCTCCTTTTTTCGGTATACATACATCCGTCCACCTCTTTTTATATTCTTTTCTATTTCGATTCAGCATCGGCTGAAATCTAACACCCCTCTTCCACTCTTTTTACACTCGTTTACGAACCACATCGTTTCATATAACTTAAGCTGTATTTGCTGTTGAGTAGCAACCTTACCCATTCCTTTGTCGATATGATGCGTTCTGTATATTCTCTATTATGGATTTTCTTCTTCTTCGCCGTTTGCACCTCGCTTGGTCATTCTTCTTCCGTTGTCATGAAACGTGGAACAGCCAAATTGATCAGTGACCTCAAAAAAGGAGCTGAGAAGGCTTTAGACGGCGTTACCAAAGGTCGTGGTACATGGTACGTTTGAGCCGGCTTTTTTTTGTCTCTCTATCTTTGGATCCTCACCACTCTTGACCAGGTACCATGGTGCAGATTTGAAGCAAGCAGCATGCTATGGTCGTAATGGCCTTCGTTCCTACGATGCATCAGCGCATGATATGATCGGTGCTATGGTAAATACATGAATTGGTCCGTCCGAGTGCTCCCCAGACTCATATTCTAAATTTAGGCCATGGATGACTTTGAAGAGTGCTATCAATGTGTGGAGATTGTCAACGATGCTCATCCGGAGCTTTCTGTAGTCGTAAAAATTATTGACAAATGTGCGGCATGCGAGAAAGGTAAAAAGAAACAGTTTATATCACACGGAACCAAATTTTTCTCAACGGACATCTTAGGTAAACATATCGATCTCACGCCTCGTGCTTTCCAGCAGCTTGCTCCGCAAGCGGACTTGGATCTCGGCGTGCTTAACATCAGATGGCATAAAGTCGCTTGCAAGCATTCGCATCTCTATCCTGGAGGACCAAGACCGGACAGACATTAGAACATGAGCGACCATAATGGCTATCCTCTGGACACATTCCCCCCCCTCCCCTTATTTTCCCTGAATTATTTTTCTTTTTGCCAAAGTAGAAATGTAACAAAAACCCAAATACACGATCAATGCGCACTTTCCGTTTCTGTGGACGCGCGATCCAAGCATAGCTGGCTAGCTCTTCCTTTAACGTGCGTTTTGTTTTATGAACATCCGGGCATAGACGTATCCTTGCGAAACATGGACGCATGAATTCATCTGCCAAGGCAAATTTAAGCCACCCGTACCCTTAGGAAACATGATTTTCCACAAGACTTTTTTCTTTGTCAAGAGAGCCTTGATATGTTTTTTTTTAATCGATTTCCTTGATATTGGAGCATATCTTCAAACATCTTCCCAGAATCTAACTTATGTACAAATCCAAGCGTTCGGCTGTCGATGGATTTATTGGCTCGAACAAAAAGGGATTGTTTTCTATTTCTTTTCTTCGGCCTCGGCTTCCTTCAGGAACTGGCGGATGAACTCTTCTTCGTCAGCAGAGCTAGCCTTGATGGGAGGAGTGGCGGGCTGAGGAGCCTTGGGTTTCATGCTGAATCCAATTCCGGCAGCAGCGTAGGCACTGATGAAACCGATGGCGATCTGATAACCACATTGTGTTAGTTGTTGTACTCTCTCCTCTCCATGTAACCAAAACCAAAGTCAAAGAGAAAAACGACTTACAAGATGGTTAGGAATAGCCTTTCCGGCAATAACGTAATGTCCAGCCATTGGTATGTGGTAACTTTAAAAAACGAGCTTCCCGTGTTTTTTCGGTTTGGCACCCATGGAGGCAAGCGGACTTCAAACAGATTCGATGACGTTTTCTGTGACTGGACGAGCTCTGTGCAGGCGGGGAATTTTTCATGAACGGCTGGAAAGTGGGTTGGCGGCGTAGGGCAATCTCTTTTGAGGCAAAACATGCTTCAGAGAATAATTTATCCAGAAGCAATCGGTTCTTGTTCACATTTTCATACGATAAGCCCGTCCATAACTTGTCCAGGGATGGTGGTACGAGCCAATGGCTTCTTAGAACGTATAAAGAATTTAAACGTTCAGTTTATCCCTTGATATTATCTTCGACCAAGGTACAGCAAATTTCTATCTACTATTATAGTTTGAGGGACCACGACATTGAATCGGAAAATAAAACATTTTGAAAGTTAATTTGGGCCACTGCAAGACTACTTTTGCGCCAGCGAATATGATAACTTTTCATGGACGCAAAATTTATTTCAGAGTAGCGCGAAATGTAATTCAACAAACAGTAAAACATGGAGATCTTGAATGTAGTCCTTTGTTTTTGATTCAAAGGGTTGTTGTGCACATAGAAACATGAATACGAGTTTTTAATGCTTTATTCTCAGCTAAGAGAATTCGAACTTTGGATTTTTTCGACTTCGTTTGCTTTTGATATATAGATCTTTCAATCCGATGTGCTGACTGTCTTTGCCACACTTACTGTTTTGCTCGTTGCTGAGGCTTCAGTCGTCCGAGGTGAGCAAGAATACATACCTCTTACCGATGTGACTTGCAATATGCTGGAGCGCTGATATGGAGGTGCTGCTTGCCTCCGCTCTTCTTTGCTGTCTACCAAAGGTCTACGGTTTTCCAGTCATGTCCGGTTACAATATTATTTGGGCGTTTCTTGCCTCAGCCATTGTCTCAGTTGCAGCATACTTGCTTACACCCAAAGGAAATAACCAAACGTAAGCAGCTCGGGCTTTGTGCATCAGATGCTGAAACTCACTGCTTTTAACCTTGACAGTGTGATTCGTACCTTAATCATCCTGTCCATTGCCTGTTGCTACCTCATGTAAGTTTCCTTCATTTTCTTCGTGGTTCTTCATACTCTTGCTGGTTTTTTCTCCGGTCTTATTAATTGTCTGTTATTGTTTCTTAGGTGGGCCATCACGTACCTTGCACAACTTCACCCTGTGATCTTCCCTGAACGCACCCACCTCCGACCACGAGTAGAGCATTAAATCTAACGATAAATATTCCCATTTTGTTCGCCCTTTTGTAGAATATTTCATGTCCTTGCGGCAAACGTGTATTATTAAACAGAGGGCTCGATGAAACAATCACCGTCTCCTTGATTGAAACCCCGTTGCTCGTATGCTGGGAGGAGTAGACACGAATCAAAAGAAAAAGAAAGCGTGTGTGTGCTTACAGAGCAGACAAGGACAACAAGGAATATTATTGGGAAATGGGATATAACATCCCATTTCGGCTGATTTATTACTGAGGATACGCTTCCACAGAAAGCGGCTATGATGCATTTACACGTCCAGCAGCACTTTTGTATTTCGGCCTTCCTAGCATTTGTCTTTCTCCACTTTTTCTTTATGGCTCATTCTTGTCTAGCATTTGAGGTCACTTTGTGTAGAATGTTTTGCGGAAACGCAAGCGTTATGTCGACAAGATAGAGAAAGTTAGATCCGAGAATGATTCTTTATGGTCAAGACAGTTACGAAAACCGGTAGGTCATATAAGGTAAAGTAAGAGAATCAGACGAGAAACACTGGTTGCTACGTATGGCCTTACGCCAAATTCGTACTAAGCAAGAAATGCTGGACGAAACAACACGCTAAGGCCAATTCACCAACATCCACATTAAAACTGGCACAGCAGTAGAACTCTCATGAGGTCATTGTTCTCAACACGGATTTTAGTATGGGAGTTGCGTTTCTTCACTCGTTCGACACAGCGGGTCTTATCTTCGGGAGTGAGGCGCACGAACAGATCAATCCAAGAGCCCTATTGTGGTGACTTCGTTTTGGTTACTTGGTGGGAGAACAAACATTTTCGAGTTATTGCCTTGAAAATCAAAAGGCGGCATTTGTTTCCATATAACCTATGAACCCCATTAGAAAAGTCTCGGACGCAGTCAATGCTGTGTTTTACGGATTTGCATTGTTTGGGTAAACGACAGGATCGTCTTCAAAAGCGTCATTGTGCTCACCCCGTGTCAGGTTAGCAGGCACGCTTCAAATCGCCCAAGTATCGTCTTTTGCCCTCAGACCATTCTCGCAACGCTTGGTAGTCCAAATTAACTCGCATATTGTTGGTTTAGTATGGAAAGCAATGCAGGTAGGATTAAAAAACAAGAGCATATGTTTTGTCTGAATACTCATTCCAAAAGCTTTAGGCTATATTTGAGGTAGACAATTGTATATAGAGTCTTGTACTTTACTGAATATTATCTGGATTGTCTTGGCTTGATCTTAGCGAGCAAAAAAAGCACGCATTACGTTTTCCGGCGATCGCATTCCGTCGAACGAATCAGCCCTGGTTATTAGCAATCATCGATCGTGGACTGATTTCTATATGTTGCACTCAGTTGCTATTCGCAGACAAATGTTACAGCATTGCAAGGTGAGAAAGAAATGAGAAAGTGGAAATGGCTAATTAACCTAAAATTTTGGTGTATTCCCTCAGTACTTTGTCAAGGACTCTTTGAAATGGGTAAAAGACGTCGCGTCATACATCGCATAATTTACTAAAACGGGCTACTGATAGTTACCATTCTTTGGGTGGGGCATGTGGGTACGAAACACTTAAGCAACCTGGAACATTAGTCTAAGTGGGATCGTAGTTAGCGGGTTTCATCTTTGTGCGCCGTAACTGGATGCAAGATCAAAACAAGATTCATTCAACATTCGAAACGATCAAGAAATTGAACTCCCCAGCTTGGATTATCACCTATGTGGAAGGTTCACGATTTACACCTGCTAAACTTGCAGAGGTAAGTGGATAGAGACGACATCAAATCGGATAACTAAACGATGGTTTACCTGTTGTAACAGGGACAAGCTTTTTCGAGAGAACGTGGGTATCCGATTATGCAAAATGTACTAGTGCCTCGTACAAAAGGGTTTGTCACATGTATCAAAGAATTCAGAAATTCCCATATAAAATATCTGTACGGTAAGTCCAACGAAAGCAGAAACAGAAAGATATCTGACTACCGAGTAGATTTCACAATTGCGTATCGCCATCGTTCTACCAACACATTTCAGGAAGCGCCTAATATGATACGGGTGCACACACGTGCATTGTCCCCAGAGTACGACTTCCATATCGATGTTAAACGATTTGCCATTGAAGATTTACCAACGGATGATGAAGAATTGGCTTTATGGCTCCGAAATCGATATGTTGAAAAAGACCGTTTGTTGGGCAAGCTTCGTGAGAATTGGACCGATGGTTTGGATGGACCGGTCTGGGATGAACCTTTCTACAAGTAGTTAATTATGCCCAGGTGGCAGATTAGAAGATAGGGTTAGATCCCTGCTTGATGGTTTATTGATCATGCTAGATTGAGATCGACTGGATAAATAAAACGATTACTGGATCAGCAATACATAGTGATATGAGAATCACCAAACTGAGTATCCTTGAAAGCTAGGAGTGAAATGTATTTGTATATGTCGCATATTATGGATCTACAAAATGCTTTTAATTAAATTGGTCCGATTTCTGCAAAAATTTGCTATCACCTCGACGTCTGTCGCATTTCTCGTCCCATTAATTTATACCGCCGACACAGATGGGCCTTTGGTTTATGAACTACTCTTCGCTGTTTCATCAAAGAAATCCGTCATCTCTTGCTTGGTAAGACCAACGGAATGTGGCCGACGTAAATTCGCCGTGGCTATCTTGCCAGCGTTGCTGATGTAACGAGGGGCAACCGATGCTGTTTCTATGACTACATAAGTTCTAGGGGCTGCAAGCGGATCGAGGAGTTCCAGTGCCGATACCCTAACCTGAGAATCGAGAACAGCACTTCTTGCCATGTTCTGAGATTATTTGGACGGCTTCAAACTTTTTGACACTTTGATCCCCGAATTATTCTCGTCGATCTATGGATCAATCTCGTCTAGGGTGTTTGCAGGATGTACTTAATATCCCAGACATTGTGAGAACATAATCAAGCCGCTTGGATATAACTGTCTTTTTCCATTTGTAGAAACAAAAGTAGTCTTGCTACTTTCCTATGGTCTGATAACCCTGTCCGTCACCGTAAGCATTCCTATTTCTCAAAGGCAAAAAAATGTCCCAAAGAATCCTATTTGTAACTGTTAATGGCACGAAAAGCTTTCCGACAGCTCGGTCTCGGTTTGTATTGCCTTCGTACAATGACAGGCCTCTTTGTAGCACTACCGTCCATGTTTCGGCTTTCTTAGAACAACGCAGACCACTTGATTTCTAAAAGATTATTTCAGCAAACGAATAGCTATATCGATTAACGTAGCAGACATCTTTTGTTAAGCTTTTTCACGCTATCTTTTATAACGAAAGCAAAAGTTCAGCTGTATGCGGTTCACGAAAGCACAGCCTTCATTCCGAAGACTCCATGCTTCAAGCTCACGGACCCGGTAATATCCCTCAGAGAGGGCCGCAGGGAGCGTGGCGAAGTTTACAGTTCGTTATAAGATTGGCTTGCCCTACATCCGAAGGCACTTTAGTAGTCTACAAGTTCCCGTAATTGTTCGTCAACTTTATGAAATGGGAAGGGGGCTGTCACCTCATATATGGTTAATTAAAATTTAATGTCACTTACCATAAGTGCATTGAGCTTCTGATTTCGGGATTGATTTTGTGTTTCCACTCAGAACAAACAGTTTTTACCTTGATATCTACAAGCCAAATAGCAAACACAGGCTGTAGACGAAAAGCTATGGTATATTATAATGTTGAATACTCTTAATACCTGCTATTATTTATTCATTACTATAAAGCTAAAAATATATATAATACATTAAAAAACAAGCACGACTCTATTCATTCCCACCAGAAGCGCTTCCTTCCTCCGAAGGACCCGAAATTGGAGCGCCGCTGCTAAACGCTTCAACATTGACGCTGGCCGTGCTACTGTAACTTGGTGTATACTTGCCAATAATCTTCTTCAACGCCTCGGCTAGTTTTGACCATGGAAACACCTTCACATCTTTCTCGATATTGCGAGGTTTCGGATTGGGAAATCCCATTATTACTTTGAAAAATTCGGCGCTGCTCTCCTTTTGTTTGCTGACTGTAAGAGGTTTAAATCCTTCCAAATTACGACGTATCCGGTTCTTTTCTTCGACAGTAAACCGCACACCAATTAGATGCTCTAGTAAATTAATGCAATCCACAGAGGTGATCACATAATCATTCCTCTCTTCCCAATAAATGCACGAGACAATGGCCATATCTTGAGGCTGCTCACGCTTGTCCTCCGGAAGTTCGATAGGTGCACAACTCGTGGTAATCATATTGCCTTCTTGTCTACGCCAGAAACGAACAAGCCGTCGCCGATTATGTATTTCTTCCTGTGTCCAATTTTGTACCATGTCGGTTAGATCGTTCTCGATCGATAGTATTGGATTATTCAGAACATGTGCAAAAGGATTGTAACCTTCGGCTGTGGACGCAGTAGCACTAGTTCCAGTATGCGTAGGAGGAATATGTGTGGTTGCTGGTGCAATCGGTTCCATATAACTACTTGACGGTTGTATTGGAGGAGGCTGTGAGTGTGATGGAGGTGGCATCATATAGGCACTCGATGTTGCAGGACGTTGTATTGCTTCGACACTAGGCGGGTGTGATAGAACAGGTTGATGTGGACTCATTTGACTAAGCCCGGCGGAAAGGCCGCCAAGTGACGCCGCTGTCTCTGCTCCTGGATAGTTGGAAAATGCTGGATCCGTTCCAAGTGGTGGACGATAGGGATAACTCATCATTTGGGCGGAAGCGACTGCAGGATCTGCTTATATACACCAAAAGCATGAAAATGATTGGTCCATACGAACAATAAGCCCAGAAATCAAACAGGCGAACCATAAATACGTAATGGAGCGAGCGGAGCCAGAATAAATATAACATAGATAAATAGGAAAGCAAAGAATTAGCACTGCGATCACGGCGTTGCCATAGAAATAGGGAAAAACCCGAATTCGTCCGACTTACCATAGTATTCTCTTGGCCTTGTCGGAGCGTCTGCTGACGGTGTTTGTGTTTGTGGCTGCATCGTTGATGGAAGTTGTGGAGGATACTGTCCCATGTAATGGGTGTGGGGCAAGTCATAGTAACTTGGGTAATTGGAATAAGGGGGTACCATATAAGCTACTGCGGCTGCAGCGGCAGCTGTTTCATCTATCAAGTTGTTTTGCAAAAAGATACATTAGCATTGTCTATCAAGCCGCTGTATATGTACCTGTCGGAATCGGCTCGTTTACCCTTGATCGCTTCATAAGCGATTCGTAATCCAATCTGAGTTCTACCGAAGACCGTTTTCTCGAGACACCGTAAGAGAAATAACCCACAAACCAGCTATCTAAAACTTCTTGCTGTTCTGATGGATTGCATGCTAGAAGATATATTGGCACCCGAGACCAATCAGCCGTTTGCGTGAGTTGCCAACTGGGAACGGTCGTCGTCAAGGTAATCAGCTCAGTCGAACCGTCTCCAATGAGCCGTGTTGAGCCAATGTAAGCACCAAATGCAATGCGAAGGAATGACAGGATTTCAGCATTAGCCAGTGAAAATTCTACTTGTAGAGCATCTCCCTCATTAGCACGTTGAGGTCCATAGCTGACAATTCTTGGTGGTGCAAAGCGATTCGTTGATGGTTGAAAAGACTGTGGAGCAGGTGGCGGGTTATGTGGCTGCTGTGCGTCTTCCTCTTCTGATTGCTGCGGGGCTGAAGACAAATCAAAGTCTAAAAAGCAAAAAAAAAAAAAAAAAGAGAGTTTAAAAAATTTACATCATAGCGCCCGGGCGATCGACAGTTACTTTGTGACATGGCGACTTGAAGCCCCGCAAAAGGATGGCAGTAAGAAGCAAAAAAAAAGGTCAATGAAGGCTATGCACTGTCTTAAAACTGCAGTTAGTTAACTACAGTTACGAATTCGTGAGGGTAGCGCATGTTCAGTGTATTGTCGAACAGGTAAAGGTAAGAATGTTTTGCAATGGGCAGTGCAAATGTCAAACGAAGAGTGTTTTAAGAAAAAACAAAGTTCTCTTCAACTCAGGTGTTCCCGCTGCAGTGCCTCTCACACAGCATGGTTACACAGACATGTGGCTACCACGGAAGCGGAACAACCGACTTACCAAATGACTAATTCCTTTTTTCAAGAGATAGAAATCCTCAAGCTACGAAGAACAAAGAATAGATAAGAAGAAGAAGAAGACAGTATGCTGGTCTATTCCAGGCAGTTGTACTACCAGCAAATCGGTCTGAAAAATGCCAAACATGAGCAATCAGCAACGGACTTTTACCATTTGATGTAATAGCCATGCAAATACAGCCTCTTATTCGCTGGGGTTGAAGTGATATTTGACCCGTGATTTGATATGGTGCTTGGTTTTTTAACAATGCCCTTCACATGATGACCACAAGTGAGACAACTCCGGATAAACTGCAGCCCGGAAAGTAAGCCAGCATTTCTGTATATTTTCATCTCACTTTTCGCCCGCTGCTATTCTATGCAAGGGTTCATTCCAAAAGAACTGATCACTGGTGATAAATAATAGTCAATTGACGATTCAACCCATGCTATTGAAACAAAGCATGTTTTTCAAAATCCGCCCTAGAAAGTGGAACATTTCGTGCCTAAACAGTCATAAGTGTCCATTGTTTCCTTCGCTCTGTAGTCAGGTTAGCGATTGTATGCAGTATCACGTATGTAGGCGCAGTATAAAGAAGATTGTCTATTTTCGAATAAAAACGAAAGGCCTAAAACTCCTTGCAACCATTATATGAGAATATCCTTATTCAAGCATCGCCCAATTACTAGGATACCTTGTATTACCATTGTCACTTTGAGGACATTCAGCTAGCGAAGTAATCTCAACAATGAAATTTGACACGAAAAGAACATAGTTATTGCTTGAGATAAGAACATTGGAGTCAATGCAACCTTCCCTTTTTTTCTACTTGCTCTACGAGTAGTTAGAAAGGACTATATGCTAGGAGGGGTGTTTTCATGAACGATTAATTAGGCGGTGAAAGAGAAAGCTGAACATTGAAAAGCAAAAGCTGATAAACAATCGGTTTCCATATAAGGCACACCTGAACTATGGCAACTTTGCCCTTCTATGAAACGTCATAGTTATCTGATCTTCCACTATAGCTAAGGATGTTGTGGCGATTATGAATGACGAAATATGCGCAGAAAGTGACAAAAATAGGTGCAACATATAAGCACGATGTCGATAGCTGTATTTGAAACTGCAATCGCCTGAAATAGCTGTGGCATTCAAAGCTTTAAAGAGATACTTAACCTTTATGCCTAGCTCTATTTCTCAATTGAACAATTTCACATTAATCGCAATCACACCATGAACTCCTCTACAATGTTTCCCTGCTTGTTGGTGATTGTAGATAGAGTACTTTGAACGATTGGCCAGAATATTCGCGGCCCAACTCAAATTTTACAGCAAGTTATTTTAAGAATTGACACGTACGCTATATTATGCCAAGAGGTCAAGCAATCGATATCCGGAGGGCGAGAATATTGACCCATTGCACCTGAGCAATGTACTAGTTTACGAAATGTTTGGCTGTGCAAGCGGAGAATTCTATTATGGGATGTTAATAACAATATTCAGCAACCTTAGAAGCGCCTTGGGCAACAAGAATGGTGTCTTTGGAGCGTTTCTTGACAGCATAGCAATCATTACTTATTGTGTATTACTGTGGCATAACTTAGCCACTGCTTTCCTATCAATGACTGCAATATTAACCATCGAAAGCATTGAAAAGGAAAAGACAATTCGTTTTTCGCCCTTTGGCCCGATACCCGATTACTCTCCACTGTATGCACTTGTGTGGATCATTTCATGCGCAAATATTGATGCGACTCTTTGTCTATTCCTTAGCCTTAGTGACTTTGTCCCACTGTATAAGGAGTTTTTCCTGCTCCACAGTCTTCATATACACACTGCTTCTGCTCATCCTTGGACTACTCAGCTCCCACCTAGGTTTTGCATCGCTACAGGTTACCTACTGTGCGTTAAGCCGCTATCAACACTCGCGCACGCCATTTAAGTCCTCTTGTTGTCCTAACTAACCAGACGGGCGCTTGCTGTCCCTAACTGGCAGGAGTACGCTTCAGAAAATATACAAGAATATATTGATATGTTGTTTGACCTACTAGCCATAAATGAAATTTTGCGCTAGTTCCATAAAGTTTGTGTTTTTGAGAGAAGCAAGCCTGTGAAAGGAATTATAATATTGCGGAATAAATGAGGTATGAAAGCCATAAACTCCTTTGTCCTTTTATTACGAACTTAAACTTAGACAGGCAGGAGATCTGTTTAAGATAAAGACTTTGCGGTCCGTAATTGTTTTGTTCTGGAAAATCCAAAATCGACTGTTGTTAGCCTCAAAGTTTATGATACCAACTTCAAATGCCTGTAGATTATAAGAAACATATCAACTGGGATCAGCTTTCTTTTTGATTTTACATATGATTTAATTGCTTTTACTTCCAAGGCAAATTCATTGGGAGCAATGCCATTTTGAACCGTCTTCCTGTCCTTTTCCGTGATGAAATTAAGCCCCGTAGACTTCATCTTGAAACAGATATCTTCCAACAGCTACTTCGTTGACGCGTCTTTTACCTCTGGCGAGTTGAAGCTCCGCGAAACATGAGCGAATTCAGAGTTGAGCAGACAGAAGTCCCAGCAGGCTTTTTTCTCAACCAAACACACACCAAACATCTTCATTTACCTCACTCATATATACGCTCACTCATACTATCTCATACACTATCCACAAGCACACGGTTCTCCCGTAGCAGAATCACTGGTATTGTCTCTTATCTCTCACTTTATCCTTCTATTGTTTTCTATTTCTTCTGGACGCCATGATGTTCTGGATTCTCATTTCACGGGTAAATGAGTTTATCTCGTCACGAGATGGCAAAACAGCCGGCGTTCAGTGGAAGGATTGCTTATCTTCTTCTTTACTGGACATGCACCTCTCTAAACTGTTGACCTACCCCTTCCTCTATCTCACAGAACGAAAATTACCATTACTTCTTTTGATTCCACTACACACATCCTCACTTCTCTTGCACATCTGCGTACCTGCATAATTTATATTTACTTTGCAACGATCGTTGACTTGTACGTGCTCATTCACTGGTTAAATCTGACCTCACGACGGTGTTTTTGTAGCCATAAGCTCGGATTTTAAGGTAGGGTAGTACGAAACCACATTGACGCTCACAAGGCACAAGATCATGTCAGAACAGGAAATAACAGAGTCACCCACGGACCGAACAAAGCGTCCGCGTTTAACGGAAGAAGAGTGGGACTCCGATTATGAAAGAGACGGCCAAGACGATCGTCATCCAAAACGTCAGGCAGTATCCGATCCGGAAACAAAGGCTCCTCACTTTGCCGGTGTTGCAAACGAAGGCGACGAAGGCGATAAGAAAGAAGAGGCAAATAGTAGAGGACGACGCAAGAAATGGGAAGAATATGAACGTGATTCACAGGAATCGGATGATGGAGACGAAGTCCAGATTGTCTTGGACGATACCCCAAGCAAACACAGTCCTACCCCACGGTCCGAAGCCGAACCTCAACAAACCATATCCATTCGGTCATTGGTAAATTCTAAAGACGCTGGCGTGATCATTGGCCGAGGTGGTAAAAATGTCAGCGAAATTCGTGAAATGTCAACGGCCCGAGTTACGATTTCAGATATTGTTGTGGGTGCTGTAGAGCGTATATTAACCGTTACTGGTCCATTAAATGCGGTTGCAAAGGTAATAAGTTTGCAACGAAGTGAGTATTGCCTTGTTCTGACAACACCATAGGCGTATGGTCTGGTTGGTGAAAAAGTCCTATTAGAACAATCGTCTACGGATGCAAGACACGATCAGACAGTGACACTGCGGATTCTTGTGCCAGGTAACCGTATGGGCACACTGATTGGCCGAGGTGGAAGCGTTATCAGGTCAATACAAGAGCAAAGCAGCGCGAGACTGAATGCGTCAGAAGAACCATTACCGATGTCAACGGAGCGAACAATTACCATTACCGGCACACCAGCCTCAGTTCAAGTAGCAATTTATAAGATCAGCGAGATTCTACTAGAACATCCAGACAGAGGATCAAACAATTTACAGTATCGACCGCAACCGCAAATGGGTATGACGACTAGAGGATATCACCCTATGGCAAGAACTGCTGCAACTGCTGCAATGGGTGGGTACGCAGCTATGATGGGCATGACAGGCATGCCTATGAATGGCGCAAATCAATTTTACTATCCTCCTGCTGCAGCACAATCTGCTGCAGTCTATGGAAATGTATCGAGTTCGAGGCAAGCAGACTACAGTGCAATGGCTGGAATGGCTGCTAGTTCTCAAGCACAGCAAATATTTATTCCTAATGAGATGGTGCGTATAAACGTCCCTTTAGCTGTCTAACCTGTAGCATTGTGTAGGTGGGGTGCATTATTGGTAAAGGCGGTAGTAAAATTAACGAAATCAGACAATTGAGTGGGAGTCACATCAAGATTGCCGATCCACACGGTGATACCAATGAACGATTAGTGACTATTACAGGAACACCAGAGAGTAATCAGATGGCACTTTATTTGTTATATTCTCGCCTTGAGAGCGAGAAGGGCAGGCTGGGCATGCGCTAACCGTTTCACAGCAATGTCAGTAGTCACTTTGGTTTCTTAAATAAAATGCGTTGGTACTTTACTGATTATTGGATTACACTTCGCGCTACTCTAAAATAAATTTCGCATTCATGGAAAGGACCAAGTATACCCAAAAGTACTCTAAGAGTGGCACAAATTAACTTGCAAAATAAAGTCGCATCTAGCAGATTCACTTAGCACATTTTGAAAACTGAACTTGAGGCTAACAAATCATCTTGATTAATTGTCGTGTTATAAGAGTTTGAGTTGACCAAGTTTATATACCTGTCGGAAAACTGACAACGCCATACCCAGCTTCCCGCCAAGCGAATGCAAAGACGCATATATGAATTTCATTTATTGCGACAGTTAATTCCAATGGACTGTGACTTTGATTTTTGTACGTTGCGAGGTTATTTTTGAAAAGTACAGTATATTCTATAGATTGTCGAGTAAATCAGGAGAGACTACTGCGGAATTCGTCGTTTCTCAGCTGGGATACCTTTCTGGGAGGCAAATAGTTTTTAAGCGGCGCTCATATTAGTGTGTGCCTGTGCTCTCTCCCTCCCAAAAAGTCACAGTCCAAGGGGTTACAATTGCTTGTGTCCTCGGGATTTGGGCAGCTCATGAGAAACTGTCTATTGTACGTAACAATATTTTTACTATGTGTTATATCTGGCGTTTCATTGTATCCTAGTACTCCCGGAACAGTAAGTCGCTCGAAATGGGTTCTTCGCGCTAAACGAAAAAAACAATAGTGTGATTTTGACACAATGGCAACACTTGGTCATGGGCCATCTAAAAGTACTTGCGACAAGTGTTACCGTGTAACAGTTGAACCGAGCAATGAGGATGCTTCCCGAATGGTGACCATCAGTATATACGGCCCTAAAGCGTATCAGGGCTTTCTACTCCAGGTGAAGAATGAGAAGAATGAGACTGTGGGCCAGTTTGTGGATTATGACGAGAAGGTCTATGCCCCAGTGGCCTGCGATGACGAAGCAGGAGACGAAGATGAGGGTGTTCTCGGCCATACTGATGCCCGCTTGAAGTATTGGCCCACTCGGGTTGGCTGGACCATCCCTTCCACACAGACCTTTTCATCCCTTCGTGTCCAAGGCATGATAGTGGTAAAATAATGACATGCATAAGTCAGTATACGGTCAAGTGTTTGACTAAACATATACAGATGGATCTAGAGAACTATCACTTATTGCCGGAGACACCAGTCAAGATTCATCACCAACCAGCCCATGTATCAAATCTGCCTGCATCTGTATCAAGTTCGTCATCATTACCGTCTGCATCAAATATCACAACATCCACTAGCATAACCACGACATCCACAGTGACTACTATACCATTTACTGATGAAGAAGAAGATCCTAATCAACTTTTTGTTTCTCTGCTTGGCATCATTTTGGGAATATATTTCGTTATGGCGATGGCGCAATACCAATTACAGCGCCGCAAAAGGGTGCACAAGCAAGAAGCGGAACAAAATGCACTCACGAAAGACTGGTGATATAGTATTAAATAATAATAAAAAAAGAAAGTCTGTTCACTGTCATACCTTTCTCTTTCTCCTCTTCTTTCAGCGATTGTTTTCTTTTGGTCCAAGCACTTTGTGGCTATGAAATTACACTTCATTGTCCTTTCGGGACTTTTATTCCTCCCATTCTTTGTGGAGGCGTTTCCGAGATTCAATAAGGGTATAGACATCTCTTATCAAACAATGGTATTCATGCATTCTGTGATTTATTCTGTTTGTCCATCTTTTAGTTAATGCTTACTACCATAACGGGACTGCCTGTCCTGCAGTAACGAAATACGACGCGCCTTGCCCTATTCTTTGTGTCTCTGACCGCCAATACTGCCCGGAACCTATTCGATCTTGCCCCAACGGCCAATTGCTCTGCGGAGACGGATCTTGTCAACCCAATTGTGCCGGCATTGCCAATGTCTGCTCATGTCCTTCAACCCCAGGAGTGATTCTACAAGCGTGCAGAAGTCTGTTGGTCAATATTTCCCATTATGATCCCGCTAACGCGGAGAAGCAACCCCATCAAGCCTGCGCCGCCTCACTCGGCGTATCAGGCTATCCGACCTGGGCAGATATTAGCATATCTAACATGCCAAATGCTCTGTGGAATGTATGCACGGCCCCGGCTGGCATGGTATTCCCGACGGAAGGTAAGCCTGTTACTGCAAGCCTCCTATAAAAGAATCAGTTAGCCTAACCTGCTATCAGCACCCTTTGTGATCTGCTATCTGACGCTTTATCTTGCATTCTACATTTTCCTGGCCTGCTGGATTTGGTACAAGTCAAGTCGGGAAAAAGTAAACGCAATAAAGCAAGAATATAAAAACTGACCCAACTTATAAGGAAATCATCGCACTCACAGCCCTGCACGACAGAAAGCAATCAGGGCCAGCGAACGACGTCGTTCTTAAAGGATTCCGAGATGACTGGGCAGGTTATATCATGGTTGCTTATGTAACTGTGATTTCTATAGGGTGGATAGTATTCTTACTGATGCTATCCTTGGACTATTACGGATATGTAAGTAACACACGGATAGATATAGATAAAACTATTCCTCTTACCCGTTTGTCAGGTAAAGGGCACAGCATTCATTTTAACCTATGGATCTTACGATCTATCCAGCAAGGCATTTTGTGTGCTCTGGTTCCTTGCGACGAGTTGGTACCTTGCACTCAATCTTATCCGTTCTAAGCTGCGTAATTTCTTTCGCATCCGTCAAACGCTTGATTACGCTCAATACGTCCAGATTGAAAAACAACGCCGAGTGCATAAATTATTGGTTGACGATGACCTTCAAGCATCTGGCGTCTTACGGCACGTACAAGAAATAGAAGCATGGGTCAGAAAGACACTGGGCATGGATGTCTTGATCAGTACAGTTCCCGTAGAAACAACCAGTGCCGGCCAACGATATATTGAATTTGAAAGCACCCGGTATACCTATTCTTCTGAAGCAGGAACCTTTGAGCCATCTGTGATTGTTCTCGGGACCAATGTTGCAGCTCTATTGAGAATGAAAGAAGGATTGACCACTGCGGAAGCAAATCGAAGGCGAGAAATTCTCGGTCCGAATTTCATTGCAGTTCATGTGCCCAACTTCGTCGTGGCGCTATGGCAGGAGTATGTGTGAACAATGATATGTTGTAGAACTCGCAAAGCCAACTTTTGCTTTTTAGGCTGACCGGGTTCTTCTATGTGTACCAGATCATGATCCTTTGGTGCTACTTTTACTTAGCTTACTGGCAGATTGGCGTGTCTGACACCGGCGTGATCTTACTAGCAGCCATCATTAAGGTTATTGTAAGGATCAGGTCGGAAAAACGAGTTAAACGCATGGCCGAGCATGTGGACAGCTGCAAGGTACTACGTGACGGAGAGTGGGAGACGAAGTCCACGGCCAATCTGGTACCTGGTGATGTGTTCAGTATTCATTCCCATCAAGTGGTACCTGTAGATGCGGTTATTCTTCGGGGAGATATTGTGGTAGACGAAAGTTCTTTGACAGGTAGACTTTGCTCTCAACATTGCGAAAAAGCTGATAGAAATTAGGTGAACCGTTGCCGATACGAAAATTCCCTTTACGAGACGACGGGCATCCTTACGATCGGCAGTTCACTGGAAAAATACATAGTCTATTCGCCGGTACAACAGTGAAGCAGTCTTCTGATCATGCGATCGCTTTGGTGCTCGAAACAAGGACAAATACTGATAAGGGAAAATTGGTGCAAAAGATTTTGCATCCGCAATTGGTTTCTTTTGTGTTCAACGAGCAACTGAAATTGGTATTTGCTATCCTCATTTGCTGGGCCATCTTTTTGCTTGGCATCGGTGTCTGGTGGCTCGGTGGAACCGGCATGACCGCTTGGTTTTATGGCACGCTTTGTGCGGCTCAAGTAATGAATCCCTTGCTTCCAGGTAAGAGATAAAGAAGTGATTGTATGTCGTTTGTCATGATTATCTAATGACGTTATATTAGCTATTCTTGTTGTCGGCCAATCTGTCGCAGCTGCTCGCTTGAAAAAGAAATCCATATTTTGTGTCGACTTTCCCCGTATTTTAATGGCGGGAAAAGTACAGGTGTTTTGCTTCGACAAAACAGGCACATTAACAAAGGAAGGCCTGGAATACTATGGTGTCTATCCGGCACGGCGAGATAGTAAAGGCGAGCCAGTGTTTGGCGATTCACGCCGTCAGTACGATAATCTGGA
>JNDP01000850.1:0-12253 GCA_000696975.1 Apophysomyces trapeziformis B9324
GAATGAAAAGCCTTCATCATTGCCTCCGACACCTCTGCAGGAGAAAACAAATCTACCTAATACTAATGCATCAGCCCTACCGATTATCAATACCGCTAATCTTCATTCAACTTCCGAAGACAATGACAATGAACCAACCACACCTGCAGCCACACCTGCATCTATACCACAAGCCTCCCATGAGGTAACACTCTTTTATCATGAGAAATATTGGTCTAATTTCCCAAAAAGAACTTATCTTTGCTACCACCGCTAGCTTCTGAAGACTCGGGACGCAAATGCTTAGTACTTGATTTGGACGAAACCCTAGTCCATAGCTCGTTTAAAGTAAGTATGTGGTTGGTAGGCAAAAAAGGAAAAGAAAATGGGAAATTGATACCTGCTAGTCTATTCCAAACGCGGATTTTGTCGTACCTGTCGAGATCGACAATCAGTTCCACAATGTCTATGTTCTGAAACGACCAGGAGTCGATGAATTTATGCGAAAGATGGGAGAACGGTACGAGATCGTAGTGTTTACTGCAAGTGTATCAAAGGTAAAGTAGAATCAAAGCGACCAAGAACCAGTTTTCATCTAGGGTATCCGGCAGTACGCCGATCCAGTTCTAGATATGTTGGATATACACAAGGTGGTGAAACATAGGTTATTTAGAGAATCATGCTACAACCACAGAGGCAACTACGTCAAGGTAAATGGGCAGTATTTCTTATATAAGGCTTTGACCAATGCGGTTGCTATTAGGATCTTTCCCAGTTAGGACGCGACTTAACTGCAACGCTGATTCTTGACAACTCGCCTGCAAGTTACATATTTCATACTGCTAACGCAGTACCAGTCTCGACCTGGTTTAATGATCCCCATGACACAGAGTTGATGGATCTTGTAGCATTTTTGGAGGATTTGACAGCAGTTGACGACGTCACCATGGTCTTGGATTGTTCCATTTGTCCTAATTATCATTGAGATTCGCCCATCTATACTCGTACTTCTTATAAAATTACGTTAACAAAAACGAAAAGAGAAGAAATCAACCCTCCCTTGGTATGCGAAGCAGAAATATGGGAATTCTGGGATCCATGGGATTTCGGCTATCGAACCTGCTTATAAAAAGATCGATGAACTTGTTTCTTATGGAAAGGGATCTACTTATCTATGTAGAGGCTTGCTATCATGGAGAAACTGATGTATGAATATTTACAATTTGGTCAAAGGAGGCATAAACGCATCGCACAAATGGTAAATCCTGCCTTCTGATCGGCACTATCACAAATGCTTATGGAAGACTTTCGTAATCTATACTGAAAATGAGGGAAGAAATTATCTGCAACAAAATCTATATAGTACAGGACGGATCTTGATCCTATGTCGCTCTATGACCTATGAATACGAGATATTCATGGTACACATCGAGTCCTACCGTAAAGCACGGACTCTCTGACGGACGAGTCCACTTTGGATGGCGGAATCGGAGAATGAACGCTTCATATCATAGGCATTCAGCGAAGAGACAGCCCCACCTATTAATTTACTTTTTTCTTCATGGTAATGTGCATTTTGCATGGTTCTTTTACTCAATGGCATGCATAGAGCTCAGCTTCCACCTGTGACATTGATCCTGCGTTGATCGAGAAAATCAAACAGTTTCGTTTTGCCAATTATTCGACAGGCAATGCTGCGTTTGTTTGTAGGTGTAGAAGAATACGAGTATTGGCGCTCTAATGAAGCATAGTGCAAATTGACCGCAAACAGTTAAAGATCATTGAAGATGAAGTATACGATAACATTTCACTTGAGGATCTGGTTGAAGGTAAGATACCGCTTCCTAGCCTTTGATAAACTGAGAAGAAATCATGTAGAATTGCCTGAGAATAGTCCACGCTATATCGTGTTAAGTTACAAAGTATACGCGAACCTTTTCTTTTTTATACCCCCTTACCCCGTTTTCTCGATAGCGCATTCATGCTGACGGACGTGTCAACTTCCCTTTGGTCTTCATTTATTGGTCACCTTCTTCCGCCAAAGCCGAAGTGAATATGCTGGTAAAGAAAACAGCTCGTGCACGACGATGACAGGTTTCTTACGTACATATTTATTTTACGTTACCTTAGTATGCTTCTGCCAAAACTTATCTTCAAGATACCATTGACGTGAAGAGAGTAAGAGAAATCAGGTGCCATTCGATGTTGTTGAACAAAGATTTGCAATATAGGGGTTCGATATTCGAGAGGCTGATATGCTTACAGACGAATATCTCTGCAGGCAGCTCTGAATCACATGCATTCATCCCACCAGCTCGTTTTCTAATAAACTGCGTACCACTTTTCTGTCAAAGCCATCTTCGTTTAATTATCATGTTGATTGTTACCGTTGGTAACCCTGTTGTATTATTCTAACTATATAGTACACGTGAAATGCTCCAAGCATGCTTCATCTTGAGTCACCGACTCTTTTGGGATCATTGGCCTCGTTTTCACCCGCAGTTTATTTATCGTTTTTTTCCACCTTTACTTCTGCTTCTTCAGTCCGAGGCTTTCTTTCCCAAATCTACAAATACATATCAGCATGAACGGTAGGATGAGCAAACGGGCATTACTTGTATATAGCTTTCCGAAAGAAAGATCATTTGAGGCATAATCTCTTCTACGATCAAATCTTGGATTTGATACCATTGCTCCGTACCACGATGACGCACGTGTACTTTGTATGTTCCTTGACCTGCTTCTGGCTTTCCTTCGTGAGATATATTAGCCAATAAATCGTAGTGTGACCCAATCTTTTCGGCATCCGGATCATTTGCAACTGATGAATGAAGGTGTTAATGAGTGTAACTTTAAGGCAGCCTGATATTTACAGATAGCCATATCGACGTTCTTTATAGGGAAATTGACAATAGTCGGGTTCTTCTCCATTGTCCAATTATTCTTGTTAAATCGCTTGATGTGAAAAATCAAGTAGTTGGGAAGACGCTTGATCTGGTATCTTTTTTTCTGATTGGCACTTTCCTGTCATTTTTCTAAAGTCAGTCACCGTTGTTTATCGTCTTCTTACATACTTGTACTTTCTTGCCATCGTACTTGCTCAAGATCGTTGTTAGAGGGACTTGAGGAATGATATTCCTCTCTGTTTCATCTTGATATAATGGGGCTGGCGGAAGGTCCAAAGCAAGAAACAGAAAAGGCATTTGCGCCCTCGATATATCTTATTTAAACACAAACGTAAATAATCCCTTGTCTGTATCTGGAAGATGATTTACCTCGATCCTCATCGAAACTGAGTGCTTGCTCTTTGTTCTCCCGTACAACCCCTACTGCCTGCGATTCAACCTCGACCTCGCCCTGAAAAATGCGATATATAATACCTAAGAGAAATGTGTGATTACGCTAATAACATTAAGTCCTGCACATACTGCTATCCTTCTTTTTCGTTCCTCCAAGGTCCTTATGAAGAGTATTTAAAAACCACGACAAGAAGTCGATAGCATTGCTTTGCTTCGTAAGTAGAAATCGTTTTCCACTTGCATTAGAAATTTCCTAGTAATTTATGAACTCAGTAACAGTTAATCATCTGTGCAATCCATTACCTGGAGTAATTCGTGCGGACTCACTTGCCCCTTGAAAGCTTTTGGATTCCACATTTTCCGTACCAACGCACCAAAACGTGTCACTTCCATAACATGTTAATAATAACAGTTAGCCAACAAAATTTGCAAAAATAGATACCTAGTTGCGATCGTCCTTGACTTTCAAAATCTTCAAGGATAAAGTAATCTCGCAGAGGTGGAATATGTACAAGTGCCTGAACGATAACGTTGACATAATCATTGGCCTTGACATTATTTAGACCCACGAAGCCTACATGACTTCTGGTTAAGGGAAGACATATTCGCAGTGAGTTTTGTCGTTACCTGGAAGATATTTTTTATTATTAAGATCATAAGAATGTTTAAGGTTGCTATCGAGCTGCGATACTTGTTCTTTTGTCAAAGTCGGATTCAAGACATACTATGATACAAGCCGATTCAGCTGACTATATATTATTTTGCTTCGTTTAGCTACCTTAATGTCGTTCAATGACGGGTCGTCTACCTGGTAACCATCTGGTAATATGTACACCTAGAATATGGCCCAATAAATACGCCAATGGATAAGGATTTCACGCTTACCTTCAATGTGTGCAAGTTGATAAATACGTGATGGTCCTTATGTATGCTGTGGAAATATGCATGCGACGATTTTCCTCGCCCTTGCACGGCGATCAGTTCTTGTGTACACATTATGGATATTTACCTTGATAGTATTTTCCACAAACAAGGCAAGCATAAACATTGAGATGTGAGAGGGATACCGAGCATACTTTCTCAAAGTCAAAATCCAGCATATGACGATTGATGGTATCCAGATAAAGATCTCTGGATGCTTCAATCTTTGCTAGAGAATCTTTCTCAGATAGTTGGTCTGATTGATCGAGACGTTGACGTTTCGCTTGATGCTCCATGAGATACGCGATTGAGGTAAGATAGACAGCGAAAGGAATTACCTTCGGGCAGCCATGACCAAAGTCACAGTCAATTAGAGGCCTGTTTTTCAGCCGGTGTCTCCTCTTTTTCCGACAAATTACTTTCAATAACCCAGTAGCAAAAACTTAGGACTCAGTGTGCTCGTTCCAAGCTCAAACAGAAAGAGTCGCGTTTCATCTTCTCATTTGTAGTCAGACATGAGCACGCCTATTAGTTTACCAGCTAAAGTATCGACAACGACGTACAAAGAGCCAGCTCAAACTTAAGCAATTTTGGAAGGACAAGACTTTTGCTATTACATGCGCACTCTATAAGCGAAACTGGGTAACAGGGAATAAAACCAGACAACTGGACGTACTGTTAGTTAGTATGACGTCTGTGTTTCGCCAACAACCTCAGCCTTTCTTGCAATTTCACCAGTAAACACTGCAAGTGGATCGTGTTTAGCAAAAACTGTGCCTTGGTGAAAAAGAAGTTCATTGGAAGAATCTCTACATATTCCAGGTGAATAACTCTTAAGCTAAATATTTGCTTTTGAAACATTTTATTATGTCGAACCTTTTAATATTTACAGTGTTTTTCCTATTTGTCTGCATGTCTCCGCTATTGTACACTTTTTGGATCGTGCAATAGCCTTTGAAAACCACATTCTTTTACTATCAGCGTATTTCAAATAAAACCCACACTTCAAAACCAACATACACTGGAGTCATGCCACCCGGCAAAAGTAGATTCCCTTCTCTCACAGGCCATCAGGGCCAACAACTGCTAAATGACTTCCAACAGCATCGTGCCTCCGTTAGTTGTCCCAAATGCTCCGTTTCTGGACATATCATCCGCGCTGGCAATAATAAAGCTGATCCCCCCCATGCCTGCCTTCAACTGCACTAACTGTTCAAAGTACCTGAACCACGTTCAAATTCAAGAATGCATAACAAAGGCAATCAAGTCAAGTCAGTCAACGACCCCCAGTAAACAAACCCCCCAAACTGCCTTTCCGCTTCTGTCCTCCCCGCTGCAGCTCGGCAGCCAAGACTCCCTTTCCGAGTATATCCAGAAAATCGTAACAGAACTTGATTCCCAACGCGAAAGACTCAATGAACACGACCGTCTCTACAGTGAGATCAATCGTCTCGCAACCGCCCAGGCTCGGATTGCACAGCTGGAATCCATCAATACCCGACTCAATGCCCGTCTGCATACAACTCCCGACGCCCTAGTTAACCCTCATGACTTTGCTGTCTCGACTTTCCCACGCTCAATAGCAATAGCCAATTGCAATCTTTATCGACTGATAGCATGTGGGCAGACTCTCAACGCACTCAACGCCTCCGGTCCGCCATGTCTGCGAAGATCAACCCCGAAAAACTAAAACGCCGACAAACGGCATTTGCCCGCATGTTCAGCCCACCATCTGCAACACATGGATTTAAGTATCTATACTTCCCATCACGCGCCCGTATGCCAACAGGACAAGTCCGCCGACGACTCCGGGAACTTGGCATTAATAATAGCAGAGTTCTTGATATACACTACCCAGACCGCCAAGTGATGGCGCTATTGATCCACAATGATTTCGCAGAAGAATTACAGCACACACTAGCTAAGTTTGGCGTAAACCGAATTACTGACTTTGACCCACTAGATCCCATCAACCTAATACCCAAAATATACTGCGCTTAGTGAAACGGAACGAGCTCAGAAAGCCTTCGAACACCACTGTTCTCGTATGCAAAAATCAGCTGACAACATCCGCGCGCTAGTAAAGTATGCTGTTGCTAGAGCCTTTGCTGATGAAGGCTGGTTCCCAAAAGAGGCCACGGAAGCTCTCTTCCAACGCCCGAAAAAACACGTTTCTAATATGTTTAAAACTAATTCGCATTCACAGCATAACGACAACCCCTTCATCAGTCCTGACAATAGATATGATGCCTCTATGCACTCTGAAGATATTAACCCAATTGATGCATATTCCGGAAACCATTACCATATCAGTCTTAAATGCTAATGGATTTTCCAAATACATGATTAACTCGATTCTACCATTCGCTAACCTCTCTTCCATTCTATTTATCACTGAAACATAGCTTCTCCCTACGAATCAGCTTCTTACACACTGGGAACAACATCATGCCTATGGAGTATCTCGTAGTGGGACCCTACATTGGCTTGGCAGCATGGGAATCTCGCTCTTGGTCAACCCGGATTGCCCGTATTCAGTACATAGGATCCCTGACGATGACCCTAAATACTCTCGCTATCATATATCCTGCATCATGGCTTCCACTCTCATTCATTGCGTATACCTACCACCATCTCTCTCTGCTAACGAGGCCTTGGATATTCTCCAGGACCTTCCGCTACATCACCCAAATACTACTAATACTATATTGTGTGGCGACTTCAACGCCCGAGTAGGCTCCCTTGTGGGTGACCATTGGACTGATCCTCGGGGCACTGTATTTAAACAATGGTTAATTACGCATGGCCTTACCATTTGGAATGCTGAACTTGCCTTTGGCCAACCGACTTTCTACCGGAACAATGGCACCAGTATTATTGATTGGTATGTTAGTACTAACCCGCTCACTGAACCATCCATGTCTATGCGCGACGACCTTTCACTCAACTCTGACCATAAACTCATCCACCTCACATATAAGCCAGTTATAAACGAAGCATTCACCCAAGTCAACCCCAATCGCCGTCTTTGGCGCCTAAGCAGACTTAGTCAGCCACAGGGCTGTGAAGCCTACGTTTCATGCTTCACCACACTCGCACAACCTCTTATACAGGAACTCCAAACCTATTTGACCGACTATCCTACACGACAACCTCCACTCGATAAGCTGGCTGACGTTCTCAATGATTGCATTTATAATGCGCTCACTGGCACCGCTGGACAACAGCAGACACCTCCAAAATCAGCCAAGTGGTTCTGGACCCCAGATTTACAAGCAGCAATTGATAAACGCGAATACTGTTATAAAAAATAGAGACGTGCTACAGGTATGAACAAACTAAACTGGTGGATCCGACACCAAGAAGCCCGCGCACAGGTTCGCCTGGCAGTTCAACGAAGGCATAAACAGACTTGGCGAGAATTCTGTACCCGTATGGAAAATAGGAACTTCTCTCAAGCAGCTGCTAAACTCGGTCGACTACGTCGCTCGCGCATAACTCAGCCCAAGTACACGCACCCTGATGGACCAAAAACCGCGGCTGACCAACTAAAAGAGCATTTCGAGAAAATCTTCGACGGCAATCTTCTTACTAACATAGCCCGTCCTACCCTGCAATCAGCACCTCCAGTTCCCTATTTCGAAGCTGATGATGAATGCTTCGCACATCCCTTCCAAGTTGAAACAGTTCGTGCTGCTATCATGGCAGCCCCCACGCGCAAGGCACCTGGAGTCGACCTCCTCCGAGCCGAAATGCTTAAACCTCTGACTGAAGTCCTAGCTCCAATTTTGACAGATATATACACACTTTGTTGGCGATGGGCCATTACACCCTTACCCTAGCGTATTGCCCAGATTGTCCCAATATATACAAGAAAGGCTCGCCATCTGACCCAGCAAACTATAGCCCCATCAGCCTCACAGGTGTTCTCCGGAAAATCCTTGAATATTGCTTAAAACCATTACTCATTGAGGCCGTGCCTTTGGACTTAGCACAAGGCGGCTTCCGGACAGCCCGTGGCACCCTCGATCAAGCTCTCTGTTTACACGAACTATATAGCCTATATAGAAGGACTGGCAGTCAGTCGCCCCTTCTCGCCTTCTGGACATCAAGTCAGCATACGATACTGTAGATCGCGATATAATTTGGCAAGCGCTGTCTAACTCAAATTCTCCTTTGCCATTTATTGAATTACTAAAAAATCTCTTTAACCATGTATCCGTAGAGGTTCTACTGTCCAACGCTGTCTCTGCCCGGTTTCATCCTATTACAGGAGTTCTACAAGGATCCGTTCTCTCCCCCTTCCTCTATTCAATCTATATAAATACCCTCCCTCTGCACCTTCGTAACACTGAAACTTCAACTATTTCCGAATTCTTCCCTGATTTTCAACTTGCAACTAGCCCTCTCAATATCAACGGTCAACTAGTCAACTGCTTGCTATATACTGATGATGTCGTGCTCATTAGAACCACTGAAACATTGCCAGCACTCCTGAAGGCCTGTGAACAGCATAGCTACCAACTAGGTTATCGGTGGAATCCGTTAAAATGTGCACTGCTCCGCCCAACACCTTGCTGACGACACTGAAGTGGCTTCTTTAACCTTATGTAGTACTGCAATCCCAGAAGTCAACACCTTCAAGTATCTTGGTATCCCTTTCAACGCTTCTGGCGCGATGGATGTACAGCAGCTAATCACTGATAATACAAAAAAAGCTGTCCATAATCTATACGCCCTCAGTTCTCTGGGACTTAGCCCAACTGGATATACTCGCTTGCTCTCCACTCGTTTTTATCAACAATTCCTTCGCCCACAAATGGAGTATGGCCTAGCTATACAGCACCTAACCGTCAAACAAACGAAACTTCTGGAAGACGCCTAATCAGCCTGTCTACGGAAAATCTATGGCTCCCGCAATGTATGCAGTTCCACTAAAGTTATGCAACACCTTCCTAACCTGCCTCCGATCGCAGTCCGAGTTTCGATACTACAGGCCAAGTTCCTGCTGCGTTCCACTGACCTCCCTGTGATGCCATCCTTGCCACTCTTCTTCCGGTTCTTCGGCGCACCCAAACCAGTCGCTACCGCCAACTGATCGCTACACGTTTGTGGCAACGCTTACCCCGTCCCCCTTCCACCATATCTCCTACTATTCTCCGACGAGAAATCCGAACCTACAGGAACGAATGTTTTTCTGCCCTACTCAATGGGACTGGTGCCACATTCCTCTCTGTCTGTCGTCCACAGCTCGGTGTAGATCCCATTCTTTGGCTCCCAATGTCCTTACAAGAACGTAGTCGTTGTATACGATGGAGATTAGGTTGGATGCCTAGCGGTAAGAAATGGGAATGCCGGAACTGCCCTGCCAGGTCTCACCTTAGCCGTCAACATGCCATCTGTTGCCTAAATGCCCATCGTCGTCTGCAAGTCCCAATAGTTGTCCTGGACCCGATTTCTTTCATCCTTAACCAGTTGCCCACTTCCCGTACGAGCTCTCGGCGCCAGCTTTTGTATTGGCGACATACTTGGCCTGCCTTGTGTGATCTTCTTCTTACTATTGACCATTTGTGCCATTCACCTGGACACATCTCCAACGACCCACCTTGTGCACGAACCATCCACACCGACTTTCTACTGTGGCTCGGATCCCTATCTTCCCCTGTACAGCTGGCTCCCTCTACCCTTTCTTCTCCCTAGTCTCTTTCTTCCTCTTACCTCTCTGTTTTGTATTTTTTTCCTCCTTTAGTCCTTTATCTTGCTTTGCTAATCAGGTTCTTTACTCCTTTGTCTGACCCTTCCTTCTTGCCTTTACGTTTTTTTCCCTTTGCTCGTAAGGATTTTTTTCTCTCCATTTTTCCTTGAGACCGGGCTAGGGCGGATATACTTTCTTAGCCACGCGCCCAAAGTCATTAAATAAACCAACTCTTTTGAACATTTGTCTGCGCGTTTCTATTTTTTCTATTTTTTATTTGCGGACTGGGATGCTAGTTTTTGGGAATCGAAAGAATACTTTTGCATGAGTAGATGAAATATTTGCGGTCAGACTACCCTTCTTTGCGTAAAGTCGTGTCCATGTTCACAATCACCGAGATAATTTGTTTCAAATCACAGCAAGACGAGTTTATTTAAAGAAGTGGTTCTCTATTTTTTGCATCTAACGAAAAAGCTTTCAGAGTGTCTGATTCATCCTTGACAGTCTGGGCGCTTTACTTTTCGCGCTTCTTGAACAATACATTCTTGAAGGTTATCGTCAACTCGTAAGGGCTCCCTTCTTACCCTAGCCTTCACTTTGGCCCAAAACTCTTCTATTGGGTTTAGAAAGGGAGAGTAGAGAGGAAGATAGAGACGTTAGTATCCTCTTTCTTCTAACAACCGCTTAACCTTGACTGGTGTATGGATGGGCGCATTATCCATGACAAGATAGTAACGGTTCCTTCGGTGGCATCCAATCTTTTGTGATTGCCTAATAGGCAAAATTTAAGATACAATAGTAAAAAAAAAAAGGACATAAATATATTCAGGGAAAATAAAAGGTGGAATGTAAGGCAATACAATTGAGCAGAATTGGGAACTGGGTACCATTGCCCTGACAGCTTCTGATACCATAACTGACAGAAACGGATATGATAGCATCAATGATGTACATAAACGAACGAAGAGGGTTTATTTCCTCTACAGATGTTCCATTCTGTTCAAGACCTTCTAGCAGACTGAGTCTATTTTTACTCTTGGAAAAATTGATGTCTTATCTCTGAATTGTTGTCATCCATAAGACATCCATCGAATTTCTTATCCATGACTGTGATTTTTGGTTTCAGTAATCCCGTACTATTTGAAAGCGAAGGGGGCGACACCTTTTTGGCTCTTTGGCTCTGTTCTCCAAAACATCCCCGGTATGTACTTCGCATTGATTATATGTACAGAATCACTGACGTCCCGGTTCTGTATCCTTTAGCCTGCATGACCTCTGTCCCGAACCACCTTAGTTGTGTGAGTAAGCTCCCTGCACTCAACTATGTAAGTGAAAAAGAAATGTTGTCTGTTTATGCACAATGTCATTCATTATCTTCTGCTTCCAAGTCCTCGCCAGGTGTTGCATCGCTTCAAGTCCTCTGCAGTGCGTTACACACAAACCGGCCGCTCCTAGATGCCGTATCTCTCCCTCGCCGCCCCCACCTATACAGGTGCGGGGCCGGCACCTACCTTTGGGTAAGATTACCCTTCGGGGTACGTACAAAAGATGTCAAGCTATCCTTTCATTTACTAACAATGAACATTCTTTTACGCTGCTCGAATGAATTTTGTGTCCAAGGAAGGGACAAGTTCACGTAAGTAAAATACATTT
The DNA here is from genome assembly GCA_000696975.1 of Apophysomyces trapeziformis B9324. Lineage (NCBI taxonomy): Eukaryota > Fungi > Mucoromycota > Mucoromycetes > Mucorales > Mucoraceae > Apophysomyces > Apophysomyces trapeziformis. The sequence continues at coordinate 11,548 of JNDP01000850.1, forward strand.
CCCACATAATCCACTTAGTAATGACGCATATTTATACCCCTTTTAGCGCAAACTTGATCCTTGCATGGACGCAAAATCTATTTAGAATAGCGTAAAAAATTGATTAAAGTTTATTGTTTTAATTTGATAACCGTGAGTGCAGCGTTTTTAAACATGTCCACTCTAGTTCGGTCTCGTAGATATAGAGGAAAAAAACCCTTTGGGAGCAAGAGGGAAAAAAGGTAGAGGCATTGGGAATGGGGATCTAAACTAGATGGGAGCAGGGGGGAGACGGGAAGGAAGGTTATGGACAAATGTCGGGCTTGAGGATATGTATCATGTCTGTGGTTGTTAACCAGCCATGAGACATGAAGAGCTGGGCCACAACGCGTTTTACGTTGTCTTGTAGGGTGGCAATGGCGCGGAGGCAACGGTTTCGCTGGCAATGGATGGCGATCTTCTGTCGATCTTTGGGAGGGAGCGAGGAGTAGGCGGGATCTCTGAGGTGCGTAAGATCAAAGTTTGGAAGGCGAGAGATGTTGGCTTCTTGTAGTCTACTGGAGAGTTCGGGAAGATAGCGGTCGTGAATGAGAAGACCGATGACATGGCGGGCGGGGAAAGCAAGGTCAAGTACACGAGCACTGTGGATACCGATCGTGCGTAGGTATTGGCGGATTTGGGGGCGTGGCAATCGCTTTTTGCACGGTATATACACGTACTGAAAGTG
>JNDP01000851.1:0-70172 GCA_000696975.1 Apophysomyces trapeziformis B9324
AAGTTATGCAAATCGCTTTGAAAGCTCACATTGGCAGTATGGCAAGCAGCTCCCGGCGTATTACTCTTTCCTTGTTTTGCCTATCATGTAGAAGTCGGACGTAAAGAATAATATAAAGTATATTGACGTTCATAGGCTGTACACAGGGACTTTTTTTTTTTGCCACGTTATACAAGCTCAATATTTCTCTGACTAAAGCAATTATGATGCTGAGCGAAATGTTAATGCATACGTAAGCAATATTGGTCACCTTAGACAACACTCGAGTATTGTTTGCACGAAGCTATCTCTGGAATGTTTACATATAGAGTCTTTTTGCATGCTACATCAATTTCTGCTGATTGAAGGCACATGAATTTATGGATCTTGTAATGGGTATCACAAAAATTGTAAGCCAGTCAACAAGTGGTTTATAGTTGTGCTTGATCTCTGTCTTGCCTTTGTCCCGAGCCTTTTCTTTAACTTCGCTAAATACGTTGTTGGTTGTTAATTCCTGCATAAAGGAACCAACGAGCGGAATAGAAAGCAATAACGAGATGGAGGTTCCTTTTTGGCGCTCTAAAGGTTTAGCCTTGATCGGTTGTAACATGAACACAAACCTTCTGGCTTTTGCGTCATGAGAACCAAAAACAAGACAATGCATGTACGTTTAAAGGCAAGTACTTCTTTTCTAAGCGCTACTATTGTGGATAAATGTTGTATATGATTAGGAGCAGCAATCAAGGTTAGATTCTCACTGTATCATAGTCATCTTACATAAAGTATATATATGAGGACTTGAATTGTCTTGTCCCCAGTAATACATCTTTTTAAGTATGGAGTTGGGAAAACATATTGATGGAAAGGCATATGCAGAGTAAGTTGGAGACCTATCGTTGTAAATTTCATTATGCACACTTTTAAAATGTCATCCCAAGGATCGAGCGGACGCGGATAAAGTCGGACCTTGCACAGACCAAGACAATTTTCCCTCATTTCCAGCCGCACCTTGCTGTAGTGCAGGTCGGGCAGCGAGAAGACTCATCTATTTACGTGAGAATGAAGCAACAAGCAGCGGAAGAAGTACGTGAAGCCTTCCTTCTATGAGCACGTGTTGACTTCCAGCGCAAATAACTTCTTATATAGACTGGTTTCACCTTTACGCATGAACGTTTACCACAAACCATATCCCAAGTGGAATTGTTACGCAGAGTAAAAGAACTGAACGATGATGAAAAAGTCCATGGCATTTTGGTGCAAATGCCTCTCCCTGATCATTTAGACGAAGCAGCTGTTGTAGAAATGATCGATTATCGAAAAGACGTGGATGGGTAAGTATAAGCATAAGTTCAGGCAACCTATAAGAATTTTTTGCAATCGTAGATTTCATGCAGTAAATATCGGCAATATGTCCAAGAAGGCAGCAAAGCCTTTGTTTTTGCCGTGTACTCCCAAAGGTGTTATTGAGCTGATCAAGTCCACAGGTAAAGGAAAGGCGGGCAATGAAGATAAAAGGTGTTATTTAAATTCATGTTTGCAATTAAAGGCGTAAATATGGTCGGTGCAACTGCAGTTGTTGTGGGTCGCAGTGATATTGTGGTAAGTACTTCCTCGAATTACCTGTACCAGACCAAATGACCAATATCCCTCCGAATCCAGGGATCTCCTGTTGCCACTTTACTCACTGCCGAAAATGCCACCGTCACCATATGCCATTCTAGAACGAAAAATATCGAGAGCATCGTAAGTGTGTAAGAAAATGATCATATTGTTTGAGCTTAAACTTTTCCAGATAAGGACGGCAGATATTCTGGTAGTTGCCATAGGAAAACCTGAGTTTGTTAAAGGAGACTGGATCAAGCCAGGTGCAGTTGTTATTGATGTGGGCACGAATGCAGTACCAGGTAAATAGGTGTAAGGAAAGCAACGGTTGGGGCGAGTTAAGCCAACGTATATACATTGTACTTGGAAGACTCAACCAGGAAGTCGGGATCGCGTTTGGTGGGAGATGTTGAGTTTGCCGTGGCCAAAAAGTTTGCCGGCTGGATCACGCCGGTTCCTGGAGGGGTGGGTCCGATGACTGTGGCCATGTTGCTGAAGAACACATTGGAAAGTGCCAAACGCTGGTTTGATATTGGTCGCAAACGTGATATCAAGCCATTACCACTGGAAATCCGTCAACCTGTCCCTAAGGACATCGAAATCGCTTTCGCACAAAAACCAAAACATATCGGCACGCTCGCTCAAGAGATTGGACTGCAACCCAACGAGGTAGACGAGCAAAATCCATCATTTATTCATTCCCTCCTCATCACTTTATTTTTAAAAGTACGAACTATATGGACAAACAAAAGCCAAAATCAGTTTGGATGTGTTGAAGCGACTAGAGCATCGCAAGAACGGCCACTATGTTGTGGTTACTGGGTAGGTCAATTGAGAAAAGATGCCGAAGAGACAAAAAACTAAAAGTTCGAGGAAACAACAACAAAGAATTACACCTACGCCTTTTGGTGAAGGCAAATCAACGGCAACTATAGGCCTTGTTCAGGCGCTCACAGCTCATCTCGGGAAAATTTCGTTTGCATGTGTACGCCAGCCTTCACAAGGTCCAACGTTTGGTATCAAAGGTGGTGCTGCAGGTGGTGGGTACTCACAGATTATTCCTATGGATGAATTTAACTTGCATATGACGGGCGATCTTCATGCTGTCACTGCTGCAAATAACCTTTTGGGTAAGCAGTCAACAGGACCATCGTTCTCAGCTCATCCGTGACACCACTCTTTAGCCGCTGCTATCGATGCCCGTATATTTCATGAAAACACGCAGTCTGACAAGGTAGGTGCTCTGTTGCAGAATGTGTTGTCCCGCAACTAACTTCCGTCTTGACTCGTCCTTTTGTTCAACAGGCCCTCTTCAACCGCTTGTGCCCCACGCAGAAAGGAGTAAAGACGTTTGCACCTGTCATGCTGAAACGATTGCAGGTATATATCCAAAAAGCCAAGGTTTCATTGGATGAAACGAAACTAACCTGCTCATTTTCCTTCAAAACAGAAACTTGGTATCACTAAAACAGATCCAAGTGAATTGACTGCCGAAGAAATTAAAAGATTTGCTAGACTAGATATTGATACTGCCACCATTACATGGCAACGTGTGATGGATACCAATGATCGATTCTTGCGAAAACTCACTATTGGAGAGGCTGCAACGGAAAAGGGCATGACGCGCCAGACTGGATTCGACATCACAGTAGCAAGCGAAGTGATGGCTGTCCTTGCCTTGGCCACGGATCTGAAGGACCTACGCAACCGATTGGGTAACATGGTGATAGCCAATTCAAAAGCCGGCGATCCGATTACTGCTGATGATCTCGGCATCGGTGGCGCTTTGACCGTCTTGATGAAGGAGGCAATTAAACCCAACCTGATGCAAACTCTGGAAGGCACGCCTGTGATCGTCCATGCAGGTCCATTTGCGAATATTGCCCATGGTAACTCTTCCATCCTTGCAGACAAGATAGCGCTGAAGTTAGCCGGATCAGACGGCGGACCGTCTATGGATGCTGGTTACGTGGTCACCGAGGCCGGCTTTGGCGCTGACATGGGTATGGAAAAGTTCTTCGATATCAAATGCCGTGTGTCAGGGCTGGTACCTGATGCCGTCGTTCTTGTGGCGACTGTACGAGCACTCAAAATGCATGGGGGTGCGCCAGAGGTTATAGCCGGAAAAGCACTACCCGCTGCTTATAGCGAAGAAAACCTGGAATTCCTGGAAAAAGGCTGCGCCAACCTGACAAAACATATCGAAAATGCAAAGAAGTTTGGTATTGCCGTAGTCGTGGCTATCAATCGCTTCACGTAAGTTTGCTGAACTCCTTGTAAACAGAAAAATAGGCTTATTTCCATGGCAATAGATCGGACACCGACACGGAGATGGAATTGATCCGCAAGATAGCTTTAGCAGCTGGGGCTGATGATGCAGTGGCCTGCGACAACTGGGCTCGTGGCGGTTTGGGAGCCATTGATCTTGGACGGGCGGTGATCAAAGCTTGTGCACCGGACAAGCAATTCAGGTTCTTGTACGACCTCGATATTCCTGTTAAGACGAAAATAGAAACGATCTGTAAGGAGATCTATGGCGCAGAGGGTGTGGAATTCAGCGATGTAGCCAAGGAGAGAATCGATGTCTATACGAAACAGGGCTTTGGATCGCTTCCTATCTGTATGGCCAAAACGCAATACAGTTTCAGCCACGATCCAGCACTGAAGGGTGCGCCAAGCGGATTCACTGTCCCGATAAGGGACGTACGGGTATCAGCCGGTGCAGGTTTTATCTATCCATTGGTAGGAGATATGCAAACCATGCCAGGACTTCCAACTCGGCCATGTTTCTTTGATGTCGACTTGGATGAGTCAGGTCGTGTGCTTGGGCTTTTTTAGGAACGCGTAGTAGTATCAAACAGTTGCACAGCGTTGCGCAATAATCAATAAAAAATATATGAGCATGCTCAAAGAGGGTAAAGTGTTTGCCGTCAGAGAACTATGTAAGCTTCCCCCTGATTCCATCCCATCCCGTTTTCGGTTAAAAGCGAGTGAATAAAATTACTTCAAGTTCGATGTGGCTTTTTTTTAGTCGGTCTCTTATTGTTGCCAGGCAACCTCATCTCGTTTTCTCATGACTTTGGCAGGATGGCGGCTACTAAGCTGGCCACGCTTATTCATTTACATAGCTACTGTTGGAATAGTGTTTCATTTAGGTGTACATTGGAATAAGTTCGCTTCAGAGAGGAATACTTTGTTTCATCTGCCCTGGTATAAAGCAATGCATGATCCCCGCTGGCCGGAACAAGATCATGTTACAACCCAGCTTTCAACGGCAGAACGTCTCCAATTACAGGAATCCCAAGTGAAGAATGCCAAGGCTTATGTTGAGGAACAACAGTTGGCAATAGCGGGAATTCCTGGTACGAGATTTCAAACAGCTGAGGAAGCCAAACAGCTCCGCTCCAGGGTGGACTGTTGGACTCGCGGCCAATGGGTAGAAAAGCCAAAAAGGTTACGACTCGAGCATTTCCAAGATCCTACATATAAACAGAAGGAAGGCGAGGACCGGGAGTTACGCTGGGAACCAGCCTGTCCTTTTCAAAGTGGTGAAACCGTCAACCCATCCCGATGGTGCGAGGCACTGAAAGGGCGAAATATCTTATTGGTGGGAGACTTGGTTCATTATCAGTTACATGAAGTCTTTTTGGATACCCTGCGTGATGGCCCCACTGTATGCTATGGAGAACTGAATTGTAAAGGTAAGGAAAAACAAAGAATGAACGGTTCCTTTCCTTATTTGATATTCCTTGTTCTCCTGCAGATCATACACTTTGCACTGAACCCCAAGTAGTTCTACGATACCTGCGTAACGATGTGCTTTCGACCAACCGGAACATTGATCTTGCTGAAGGCCATCCATCGGTGGATGTGGTGACTTGGCCGTTTATGGCAAATTACATTTTGCCAAAGTACCAGATATTGATCCTTAACCGTGCACCAATTTTGGAGGATGATACACAATTCATACGAGAGCTGACACAAACGATGATCGCTATTCGCAAAGCTGTTCCGAACATGCTAATTATCTATCGATCGACATCCATTGGTCATCCTTATTGTGATGAAGCGCAGGGTCCGCTCATGTCAAATCTGAAGGATGAAGAACTTCGACGGCTACCTTACGGCTGGAGTGAAGTGAGTCGACGGAACGCATTAGCCAGGGTCATTGTGGAGGCTGCTGGCGGTCTTTTCGTGGACTTGGCGGCTATGACAGATTTAAGACCAGATGGGCACGTAGGCGGTCAAGATTGTCTGCGCTATCGCATTCCTGGGCCACTCGATGCCTGGGTGGAAGTGTTGTACGAGGTGTTTTCAGAGTTAGAATCGCCAGGGAAAATGGATGGATGATGTCTTGGTGTTGGTTCGTTCACGACTTGAAAGAGCGGGACAACCTTGGTCTAATAACCCGAGGAAAATTTATGTTCGTCAAAAAATCACAGATGTTCGTTGTTTCATACTATAGCCATCCTGTAAACAGCTTGCCTTTTGCCTGTTGCTGACAAGGATTAAGCGGATGAATGCTATAGTCACTCCTTTGTAGGACGCAAATTCCTCCCTTATATCCTAGATAATCATGACTACACTATCATCTTTGTAACGATAAAAATCCAGAACCGCGATAGCATATTCAAAGTAATAACAGTTGATCGTTGTTTTCGAAGGAAAGAGAAGTGTGTCACTATAATTTGGTCGCGAAACCTTCTAGATACAATTGTGTTATCTCGTGTGTTTTCTATGAGGTATAACAGCAACTAAAGAATATGGTCTGACAGTAGGCAAAAGTATAGGTTACAGTAATAGCCATATTAATGGCCGAGCAAGGAAAAAAGAAAAAGCAATTTGCATGCGATGTCAAAAGATCTTACTAGCGGAGAATAAAATTGGCGTCTGGGCACCGGCCATGGACGCAGAACTTCTCGGAAACATGGTTGGTTACTAGAGTGAGAAACGGTCAAGATTGCAACAGTCTTCACTTATACGAATCATAATAAGTTGAATGTCTAATATAAAGTATGGCAAATGGGAGATGGGTTGAAACGCATATTTGCTATTTGTACGCGTTGTTGTGGGTTTACTCTGATCTTACTGCGTTAAAAAGGCAGCACCGGAAAGAATGCGGCTTTTCCGGAGATTTTAGATTTCTATAATCGCCTTCGTTACACGTGTTTTCTCAATCGCCAGATTTTCATGTGATTCTTATTGTGCTCTGTCTTGATTATGACACACTTTATTGCATTAATATGGAAAAACAAATTCGTATACACTTTTTCTAAGCAGATGGTACAGTTTTGTATTTGCCGTGATGGGGGAGAGTCACCTTAGATCTTCTTGCTCTTGGGTTGGATTTTGCCGCCAGCAGCCTTGCGAGCGGCTTGTTTCTTTTGGTAAGTTATACGGTAGAAGTTGATGAAGAGGAGCAAGTAAGAACTGAGAAGGGCACAACCAAAGAGAGCGGAGCCTTCAGTACCGGCACAGCTACCCATGTTAGGTAGGTGGGGCCAGTAGGTGTAGGCAAAGTAGGTGTAGGTGCAGAAGTAGATAATGAAGAGATCAATGACAAATTGGACAATCTGCATTGTGGTGAGGTATTTCTTCCACCAGATCTTAGCGCCAGCGGCGGTACGGAAGTAGTAATAGTACATGAGGACGTGGACGGTCAAGTTAAGCACGATAGGCACCCACGACTACCAGAATTCCATGGACGTTAGAAACAAGTCTGTTTCACGCGTCCCGCCAACTCCGCACTTACCACTGATGTTTGGCCACCGAGTTGAGTGTAGCAAAGGACCATGGTCATACTGTGATGGAAATAGTGCAGGAATTCTAACATAGACCGGGGCATAGTGGGTTAAAACCGACAACATAAGAAAGTGATTTTGAAGACTTACCCAAGTTCTTTTTCTTGAGGACCAAGAAGATGGTATCGATGAGTTCCCAGTACTTGACCAAGTAATTCAGGTAGTATAACAATTCCAAGGGTTGGGTCCAGGCTTCAGTGGAGCAAATAGCGTAGAGAAAACCGTGATTATGGATGATAGGGAAAATTTGCTCGGCCATCAAGGCAAGAATAGCACCCGAGACAAGAGTCAATAGTAAGTTATGGAGTTGGAAGAGATATTGGAGTCTGAAAGCGGGCATGTTTGTCATGAGGAAACGGCCACCGAAGATGACCACGAAGTAGGTGATGCAAGAGACGATCACTGAGAGAGTAAAACGAGACGATTTTGAGTCAGTGGGGATGTATTTGGAGAAACACACGAGTCCTTTACCTTCATTATTTGTTGACAGAGGGGTAACACCATGTGTGAACTTGAACTGAGAGGCGGGTTGACCAACGACGGCTTGGTATACCTGTTCGAAATAAGGATACAAACGAACACCAAACGGAGTTTCGGGTGTAAAATGAAGTTGCTTCAGCACTTCCATTTTCTGCTTAGGTGAGGAAAAAAGAGAGAGAAAGAAGAGAAAGAGATAAGGCACGGAAGCAACAGAAGAAATTTTATTTGGGAAAAAAGGGGAATTTTTTTGACACGCTGTGAGTTGTCCAACTTTCAAGCGCCGCAATAACGATTTGAACCGCCACAGATCATTCATCCTTAACCAATCGGATGACAACTGAAAGCCACACATACAAAATACATATATCACATTAGCTTTCATGCTATTGTACATACACCTCATATCAGTCATCTCTTTTGTCTTGCTGTCAAAGTAGTCACTACAGAATTTAACAAATATCATGCTACTGGTAAAGTCAGTGGCTATTCAACAGAGGCGATAAACACAGCGAGAAAACTCTCCGGAAATTTGGTTTTGCCATATACTTTGCGTTACCAGAGCACACCTCTTGTCCTGTTGGACCATCTCCCCTTATCCGAAGGAATCGTACTTAAGCGCCCCATATAACGAACTTCAGGATTCCAAGGAACGCTCTGTTTTCCGCGTTTTCTTTGGGTGCCTGTTCTGCTGTTCCTTCGCTTTTCAAAATCCACGTTTCACCCTTTTATACACAGATTTCCTCTATATATCCATGCAAAACTTAGCATCCCATTTATACACAACATTTGTGTAAAATATGGGCAATTCAAATTATATATATATAGATTTAGCCCATCAATTAGCCTTTAGGTCAATACTGACGCGTCTTACTGTTGTGTTTTCAAACGTTAAAACACAATCAAGCTTGGCAAATCAAACTGTTCTACTTGATATGGTTGAAGTTTACAAGAACGTACTGCATTGTACTTAAGCTTTGCAGGTTTAGCGGAAAAAATCTATAGAACTTGTTGTAGCCAGTTGTTTGTGTTTGGTCTTAAAGCTGTCAGCATGTCTGTTACTTCTACTCAGCACTACATATCCAAAGCTGTCTACAAGAGGAAGCTGGCTGTCCGCGAGATCACAAAATCCATCCAATGTATAAAATAGGAGATGTGATCTTAACTTGTTTCAGATATTGTCAGGAGGCGTTACAGAAAACGGCATCAAGCCAAAGATGTTCCAAGCAAACAGAAGATATCACAAAAAACAGCAATATCACGTACATACTAGGAAAGACGACGCTTGTATGAAGCAAACGCCATGAAGCATTAAGCCTTTCCTCACCATCAGCAAAATTATAATTAAAGAAAAAGAATTGGTATATTCAGGAAGAGAGTTAATAAAAGCAGGTGAGCTAAAGGAGATCTAACATCTTTCTTTAAGCTTGACCGTGGTACAACTGACTTTGTAGGTACTCGTCCCAAGAGATCAAACCACTCGAGAAAACAAGTGAGTAACATGAAGGATAACAGTAATGGGTAAACTTACTCTCCATTCAGGTCATCTTCTTCCAATACATGATCCACCATCATGCTCACTTCTTCTAGTGCGATAAATTGTGTAGGGTTGGGTTCCCCTTCTTCGAAATCCGTAAAAGCTGCTCTCAGTTCGTGACCATCCAAATATCCATCCGAGTTAAGATCATGAATAACAAAAAGATAGTATATCATGTCCTTATCATCCAGATCAGGTGATTCTTCGCCATTCTTTAGCATCGATTTCAGATGTTCTTTAATATGTCTGCATCACCCGTACAAAGCATAATCTAAGCATTTTAAATGAATTCTTCTATAAGTACACTTACTGTCTTGTGTTCTTTTCCTCACCATAGTTGGAATGAGGATCATTATAACGATGAATACCCGGACCTGCAGCCGCCAGCTTTAAGCAGAGACATAACAACAGCCCAACGATAATAGTGACACGCATGGTTTTTGGTTACTGTCAGCTGTCGGTATCGTAGTGGTCTTTTACAGAGTTGCATTGGCGGTCCGCACCAATAACAATCGAACAAACACAACTTTGAAAAAGACATATGACGTATACCAGATTGTCAATGCCGCAACCTCACCCGAGCCTGTACTTTACACGGAGGGTTCTTTCCACGACCAAACCGCAAGGCCAGAGTGGCCAAGACATGCGTCGAGCGAGCAGTGGGCAGTGGGCAGGTATGGGTGCGGAGTGGTTTAGGCGGGCCACGTGGCCGTGGAGAGGTGCAGCTCATGTGAGTAAGCATTGACGCGCTGCGTACCCAGCAAGGGTACAAAGCGGTAATATTATTGATCTGCAAAAAGTCGGGGAAATTAGAGACAAGCAGCTGTCTTCTTTTTTCTTGATTTTCAGATACGGCAATGGAAGCAATCTTTATCAATCATGGTTTACATAAAAGTTGTCGCTTCTTTTGTCATTGTTTTTAACTCTCTTTAACTGGAATGTATTCCACCAATTAAGGAGGATCGCCCCATTTTTCCGTAACAAATACGCCCCATGTCAGTATCATGGATTAGGAATTGATACTCTACTTTGCGCAAGGCAAGTGCGCACCCTGACTCATGATTAACATATTTTATGTGCAAATGAGAAATAGATGATTGGTGTATCGAGAAAAATAACGATGTGCTTCACTGTATGAGCATAGTGGAGAGTCCATTGACACGCAGTTTAGGTACTTAACATTCTTCAGTTTGCTCTACCAAGGTAATGTCCTGTTATCATTAGGATGGTAACAAACTCAATCGGAATATTGTAAATGTTAACAGCAGGTTAAAGACTAATTATTCCTTTTTATCCCGCACCCTTTTGTTCACCTTGAGGCTGAGATCCCAAAAGCGCGAGATAGCTAGTTTTAACAGCACGTTAAAGAAGGTCTCGCTACTCAGATACGCATTTTCATTGGCTCAATGAACAGCTTTCATGCGCTGTGGTCTTTTTGCACTGTATGAACTCCACTATTCTTTATCAATATTCTAACTATGATCTAAGAAACGATCTGTTATGATTGAGAGTAAAACAAAGGAAATTTGGCTACATTACTTTGCATTATATTGTTTCACTCCTATTTCAAGTAAAGGAAAGAAGTCAGCGGGGAATCAATGATGTGTTCTTTCAGCGATAGTTAGAATGAGGGTGTCCTGTTATTATTGATAAAACGTCTATGGCACAAACAATATTTCTTTTAATGGAGAAAATAAAATACTCTGGCACAGAGAATTGGAATCATACCTAGTTTGGGTAAAGGAGTACAGTATAATATCCGTGCATTAGTGCCAGCACAGGCCAACGCTAGAGAGAAAAGAAGGGAAATACCAGAGGCAGCACAGACCAATCCAGAGATTAGATCGGCTATAACCAATATATGAATCATGTGGTGGTCATCATAGCAAAACCAAAATGGAGCTGTATGAGACATAATTCTCAATCTTCCGATGAACAAATTCAATCACACAGTGCGGTTGTCCTACGGAACATCGATATTGGTCATCGTCGTTATAGCTTGTTTCTTCACGAAAAGGGCCTTTAAGATACCCTTGCCTAAAAAGAGAATTCCGAATGTTGCGTAGCCCTTGTCTTTAAGCCTTCTTATTTCTTCATGACAGCTACATACCTGTTGAATAGAGAAGCTCTGAAAAAGATATACGCGTTAAATTCATTCACTTCAACAACTGATGGGAAGGGTATTTGTCTCTGTAGCGTATATGTCAGTGCACCGACTGAGAAACAGGGAGTGCAGTTTGACCCGTTCCTATTTGATTGGATATGCATCTATAGCTTTACTATAAAAGTCCCGACTCCGGCATGAATCCCGTACTAGGTACCAGGGCGCGTTTGCGATGACACCTAACGAAGTAAAATTGACAGCTTCATTCAAGGCCTAGACGGTAAAATGTTTTCACGAGTTCAAATCAAGCACTAAGAGAACATATGTTACCCGGAGCGAAGTGGCAAACAACCGGCGTTTGAAAGCATACAAGATTGCAGCAAGCACATTTCAGCCTCACGCTCTTTCACCGACTCTCACGATAACCTGTTTGCTTCCTCTTGTTTCACCATGTCTGATCTGGAAACAACCGCACAACCAGATGCGTCCTCTACCGCTCTCATTAACAGTTAGTTCTCAAATGGATTGAAGTGTCAGGAATAAAGAATGGAAACTTACGCTTTTTGCAGGAATCATCGAAGATCTATTCTCATATAGCACGATAAAAAGACGACGGATTCTGGAATATTACTTTTTCGACAATGCTGTCTTAACATCACCTGTCATGAGTACTAAGGGGGCAGCAAATATCCAATAGTAAGTTCCATAGCGTTAAAAAGAATTGTAACCCTTCAGACCCTGCGAGCTCAGTTGATTTGGCTTTCAGCGTATACACTGTCTGGCAAGCCTTGAATCGACAGGAGCCTACCATTACCAATATTGTTTTTGACGGGTAATGTTTTCTACGATAGAGAACAAACAAAAACTGATTTTCGCTTACTGTACAGACGCACAGCGGTCGTTCATTTAGTCCATAACCTGTCACCGTGCATCTTCCCGAAATTCGTGCGGTTACAGGTACCTGCTATCACCACTTTGCATTTTCAAGAAACCGAACAGGATAGTGGACTGTTAAAGATTTACAAACAGGAAGATAGCTGGACCGTAGAAGGTAATCGGAACTGCGATGTCAGCAAAGAATACCTCTCTGACTGTTGATTAGGTCTGATTCAATCGGTTCCGCTGGTGTCGTTTTGGTACAATCACGTCTTACGCGTCATGATGGGAAAGATATTAACAACTACTGGTGATTTGCTGGATGCAGCCTTGACCCATGCTCAGAAAATGTCACTCAGAGGTCGTGAGATCCAAAGAGTCGGTCGAGACATGGCCGTGGAGAATATGGAAAAACTAGAAGAATACAGAGCAAGCCTCCATGAGAATTACTTAGAGGGCATGCGAGGCTGGCGTGAATGTTATGTCGAAGAACTCGATGTGCCTAACAGGGAGGATATTATGCTTTATAGGGAGGATCTTGTAGAAGGCACGATCCTTTTAGAAGACTGAATGAAATAGCAACCTGTGCCGACAAATCTGAAACGGAGTGGAGATATATATACTTAAACCAAAGTGTATCTTCGCTGGGTCATTCTGTCACTCAGGAATGCGCATACAAATACGTGCACTCATACATGTTCTTCCATGTCTCTCTGCTTATCTTGTTGTATACCAACTTCTTTTATGCCCTTTTGAAAGGTTTTGCATTCAATGAAAAGATTTTATCGGAGAAGTTTTTACGAAAGGAAATTTTCATGTAGTACGAGAGTTATCCTTTAAGAAAAAATACTGATCTTTCATATAAACATGAAAGGTTGAAATGATCCAACTCGTCATATTTTGCTTTCTGTTCTGAGGCAGAAGATAGAATTTTCTTTGTTAGTTTAGTGCCTTCGAAAAGGGGAGAAAGGCGTTGACTATTTCTGCGGAGTTGTTAATACAATATGAAAGGATTCTGTAAAAGAAGATCATGCCTTCGGCAAACAACCAAATAATAGTGAGGGAGAGAGACATCAGACTAACTGGATACAGCACACTTCCACCCCTAGATGCACGTGCCACATAGTTTCTATTTACGAGCAGATGTAATTAAAATGAGACTACTATTGCAAACAAAATTAACTAAATAAGATCACGATGCTTTTTCAGTGGTGCTTAGCGCCTGCGGTATTAAAGACGTCATGGATTCCCTTCGCATAAGCCAACGAACTCTTAGCGCATTCCTTAATGAGGGTCTTCTGCGAGTGCCATTGCCTAAACCATTTTCGGAGCAGCGAGGAATGTGTTTCCGTATTGATTCTGACATTGGATCAAGAAAATTATACTGTTGCCCGATCAAGGCGCCATGTTCTTGGTATCTATTAGCGGTAGCAGTCGATAAGTTCGTAGCAGAGCTGCGCTGGTATGTTTCCTGACTGGTCATGCACGCGGACGATGAGGGTACCGCTCGGTGCTTCTGTGAGGCTTCCCAATGCATGTTTAATGCTTGGTGTTGTTCAATCATAAGCCGCCATAAGGCTGTCCATTTAGCATTGATCTGGATAAACCGGTCCAATTCGTTCTGTTTCCGCTTGTTGGATTTTTTGCTTTGCTCCAACCGACTGCACATAGGGGCAAAGACAATAGCTAACGATTCTGCGTCCATACGATTGCGCCCAACGTGTTGTTGAATGCACCCAGCAAGGGTAATAATGTAACGAACTAGATGATAGTTTGTCACAGGCAGTTTCTCTATTAAGCACGCTAATTGACTGACGACTTTTTCTGTTGATGTTAAATCTATCTCATGCATAACAGTTAGTGTTGAACATAGGAGTGATGTACATAACGCACCTGACACAAGTTTCAAGAATGAATAGTGATATGAATCAGGTATGACTGTATCGGGTAGACTACGAAAATATTTCTTTACGACGCCTGCTACTGCGTGGATATCGTAAGATGCTAAATCAACAGGTACGCCAGATTCGAATTGATTCTGTAACTTATTGATTTCTATGGTTGATCCGGAAAGTCTGAAAAGACCCTCGACTTCAAGTCCTATGGAACACATCTTTCTAGCTTAATGAGAAAGTACATATCTACTTTGTTCTACCTCTCATCATGATTTCCGTAAAACATTCGTGTACAATTTTTGGTACGCGTAAACCAGAGGAGGTGAAGACGGCCTGTACCTGGAGCGCATGTTCGATTGGAGCAGCAAAAATACGTTTGGAATCCGTAATTTGACGGACGGTTATAGAATCTTTTGAGGTCAAGGATGGTGACTTTTCTCTGCAGAACAATGAGAAAGGATTCATTTGACCTTTTTTACTATTGTTGATAAGACTAGGTGACATCGAATACAAAAGAAGAGAGAAAAGAAGAAGAACAAAAATTATAGGCACGACATGGGAGCTAAATGTCTCTCTCTCTTGGATACTCGTGACTGTTGAGGAGCCTTCTATCCATCCGGCTACTTAACTACAAGAGTTACCATGATGCTCGTCTTTGACTTTGTCCTCCTTCATATTACATTAACAATAACATAATATGAATTAACCTGACCCTATTTTACTCTCGGCTGGTAAACATTGTCCTCCCGTATGATTTCAGTTGCCATAAGGCCTTTCTCCTTAACTCGCGAGTCTGATTGTCACGTTACTGTTTTATTGTGAAATTACTACCACTTTTACCTGTAATAGAAAAAATGTTGATATTGGACTTTTTTAACCTTGCATTTAATTAATCGTTTTGTAGCTCACATTACCTCGCACAAATCTTTAAAGCCAATAATAACAAATGGCAATACAAGACTCACGGTGGATAGCTGAATAATCGTAATCGTAGACTTGTATTCCAAACAAGTCGGTATAGAAATTACATGGCCAGTGTTGTACTCTTCAAATTGCCTTTGTGGCCACGATTTAATCCAAGCTTCAAATCTAAGAATATCAGTTCCTTGATTAAAAGAAACGTTCTTTTTGTGCAAGTATCGACAGATAGGGACGTATGTCCGCTTAACAGGAATAACACGTAACTGAAGATTATTAGGAATGTTTTTTAATGTCATATAGAGACAAACGGAAATAAAGCTGTGCATTGCTGGATACGTACTATCGGCTTAAAGCTACATGTTCAGGGTAATTCTCTGATTTTATTTCATGTAATGTTTCATCAAATCAATACTCTGTTCTTGATGACATAGTATTGTCAATTACCAATACTGTACAGTGCTCTACAACAACTGTTACAACTTTGTTCTTATATAGATATCTTTAAAGAGAAGTTAGTGACTGCAAGATTTCGTTAGCAGAAGATATTCCGTTATATTGCTGTTTATTGAATTACATTTGGCGCTATTTTAGAATAAATCTTGCGTTGATGGAAAAGGACCAAGTTTGCGCTAAAAGTAAAGTAGATATGCATCCTTAGTATATACGTTAAGCGGGAAGTTAAATTTTGATTACATCAACTTGATCCTCCAGTGGACACAAAATTCATTGGAGTAGCGTGAAATATAATCCATGCTCACTATATGGGAGTGATATGAGCTCTTTTTACTTAACCCCGAAGGACAATCCAACACATGGGTTAGGAACCGCGGTGCATCCAGTGTAAGGTGACCAACAGTATTTTGATTGCTTTTAAAAAAGCGAGTAAAGACTTGGTAGAAAGAAAAACCCACCAGGAACTACAGATGGAAAAAGATGTTATCCGTATGCAATTGTTTATTCAATAAAAGATAAAACTACGTACAAACACCTTATCCAAATCCATGGCATACGGACACTTGTTAGGAGGCTGCTGCTCATCTTGGGTCATGAGACGAAGAAAAGAAATCAAAGTGAGAACAGGAGGGCCATGAGGGCGAAGGTACCTCGACCGCATTGACCATGAGAATACTATCCAACATGAAGTGAGTCTAGGGCAAAGAGTGCAATTAGAAAGCGTCTATTTAACAACAGAGGGGACGATTCCTGGCAAAAGAAAAAAGAAGGCCAAATAAGAATTGAAAGCAACAACAATTTCACACGCGTTTACGAAGGAATGCACCTGAGACGTCTTCATGATGTCTTACCCAACCCACTCTCTTCAGCAATAAATGATGACGACGCAAGATATTTGCTCGCTTAACATGCAATGGAAGCGATATCGCTCATACAGCGTAAGACAGTAGGGAAAATGAGGGAAAAATAGACAGATACAACACCAAATCAAACCTGGATAACTTTATGAAGACAACCATCTATCAAGGAACTAGACACACGCATGTACATGTAGCTTTTATTGATAGGCCATCAGCAAGGTACTTATACAGACTATCCAACTTGGATGAATTGACATTTCGTAGCGCAACAATTCACCCAATGAAACAGAAATATGGAATGGAACGAAAAATGGATATCATCACTCAAGTGTTCCTTATCATTCATTAGCTTATGTATCGTTCTTAATCGACGCGAACATCTTCCTCAGCCAACATATGTTGTGAGAATGTAACAATGCTGCGCAACCCATTGGTTCTTGGCATTCTGCTCCGTCGAAGGAACATCATTAGTAAACGTACAAGCCTGTGCTATCCTATTGTTATATAGTAGTCTTGCAGTGGAACAAATTACATTGCAAAAACCTGTATTTCGTCTCCGGTTCATAACAACATAATTTTTAATACAAGCTAGGAACAAAGTCAAGAGCACAATCCTTTACGAAGAGCACATCACGAACTTGTTAAGGATCTGGAACATGAAACGGTGGACAAAGTACAGACAAAATGAGATATCTGAAAGTATGCCTAATTGATTTCAGCCAGACACTTGGGCCTTAAACGAAACATATCTCTAGGTTAACCCTATTATGGTTTTTGGGAGGCGAAGTTATCTTTGGCATAGAAAGTATAACCCAAATCGAACAGTTGCTCAATGCTCAGTTAGCCATTTGCGTCGAAGCTTTCAACTAAGGATATGCTAAGCAGTTCTTTTTTTTATAAAAGAAGATCAGAGGATTATCCACATCTTTCCAAAACTTTTGACAAAAGTACCAGTGAATGATAGTACGTGACGAACGAGCGCTTTTTAACTGCTCGTCGTCCAGGGAAAATATTGAGCCAATGCTTCGAACACAATAGCTGTCTACGGTGAGCGCAAAACGCCATTTGATGGTTATTGCGATTATTTCTCCAAAGTCGTCGTTTGTGCGTTTTGAATCGCGGCTCAAAAGAAAGTCAAGTTCTTGTCTTTCGTTTGTATTGAACGATGTAAAGATTATACGCATTCTATTGTGAAGCTTGGGACGGTACGGCCTGTTTGTTGGACCATGCATGACACGAAACGCATTCAAATCTTGGATATGCAACAGGTAACTTATCCCCTATTCATCGAGCTTGTTCTGCAACCAGTTGAAAGTGGTTTCATGTATGGAGTCCTGACTAAGCATTGCTGTTTCTTCCCATCCCTTCCTTTTTGTCCAGTGGAGGTGACACAAATGCAGTATCCAATCAAAATTTAGACTGCCGTAGGGACAATCCATTTCATTTAGGCTCCACGTGAACCACAAAGCCCACTCTTCCTCTCTTCGTTTCCCTGTTTTTCCTTTTCCCCCTTTTCCCCACTTTATAAGGCATACCTCGATATCTCGTTCTTTTACTGAGAAAATAAGGTGGACAGAGAGTGATCTATTATATGGATTGTAAAATACGCCGTCTTGCGTCTATTTGCTAGTCAGGAAAGAGAGTGAGAGTGTGTGTGTGCGAGTGTGAGTCTAAAGTATAAAAACGCGAGAATACATAAAGGTGCGTAAACCAAGAAAAGAACAAACAACCAAAAGAAGGCAGGCGTGCTGTGCGTGTGTCCCAAAAAAAAAAGAGTAGCGATCACAATTGACACGAGCACACCTTCACCCTATATTCAGACTTTCTATTCTTGTTATGGGCAACACTTTTTCATATACCACATCCACATCTTCCCCATCTTCCTCGGCATCAGATCATCGTGATGTTCGATCTTTTAGTCTCAATAATCGTTATCATATACCCAAACATCTGCGACCGATCAAGACAACACGGAAAATGCAGAAAAAGCTTGAACAGGAACGAACAAGCCGGAAGAAAACAACCCGTGGACCAATTCTTCCCCAAGAGACAAACGGTGAACTGGATCGAATTTTTAACTGCAAGAAAAAGAACAAGAGTAGTGACGATGAGAGCAAGGATGATGAACAAGAAGATCAAGAAGGGATATTTCGATGGCACAAAGGTCGCCGATTCATCAACCTCAAGGTAGACAGCGAGACAAGCACTATTTGTTTCTGAATACTTAGAACATTAGGGTATCCGATATCCTTTACCAGCAGATCAAACAAACCTCGACCGTTTACGGGTTGAGTACTATCTTTGTCGATGGGCCTTTCGAGGGTAAGAATACAACAGAACAAAAGCGGTATGTAACGAAACTTCCTTTCTTTAGGAACGTGCTAGCCCCAATGGAAGAAAAACTCCGACAAGGAATCAAGGTTCTTAATGTCAGGTTAGTAAAACGCCAAAATAGAAGGCAAAAGCTTGTTCTTGCCCTGGATTATGTATTCTAACTGATCCATATCCTATTCTATATCTTATAGCTGTGGACCAGGATTATGGGTAAGAAATCTTATGTAGTACATGGCTTTAGTCTCAATCCAAATAGCTGGGTCATCCGATCATTGATATGGCGCTGGATTTTCGCCGTTCTGATTTTACTGCTGTGGACTTGTGCGACCTGTTACCTATAGAACAACTGCAGCGGATAAACGAAAGTTACAATGATCAGCAAATAGAACCCACCACGTCCTCACATTTTCTTATCCAGTCCCAAGATAATTATCCCACCCATTCGATCAGTCCTCACATAGCCTCAGTCATCTCCCGTTGTCCTGACTTCACCACTGTACATCCTGCACTGTCGTGCCTCACTACTCAAACACAATCAACCATTTTCCACCAAATGGGCATGCAACCTATTGCATCAATATCCACGCATACGAAAGATTTGCCTGACAAGCAGGGCGTCGAGGAGCCTGACCTATCTGAACGTGAAACACAATCCTGCCCTTCTACCATTACCCCAAACCTACGGCAGAAGAGAAGACCGAAACAGACCAAAACAGTACTGAACAACCTACGGTTTCATCAATTGAATGTATTAGAGGAAGATTTACCTTTTAAGGATGATACGTTCGATTACGTCCAACAGAGTCTGGTGACTTTAGTCTATTCTACTTCGGACTGGAGTCGCGTACTGTCTGAGCTTGTTAGGGTGACCAAGCCCGGAGGATACATTCAATTGACCGAGGTCGATCTTTTCATTCACCAAGCAGGTCCTAAAGCCATGGCATTCCAGGAAGAGTGTAAGATGAGAAAGACCGGAGAAGAAAATTGTATACTTAAACGAAGAGAAAAAAGTGATAGATGTTTGCCGCGAAAAACGGGGTACAGACATAAGGGTGGCTCGCCAAATGAAAGAGATGCTAGAGACTGCTGGATTGCATGAAGTAGAAGGACGGTTTGTCTCAATTCCCATTGGCTGTTGGGGTCTGGATATTGGTATACTATGGAAAGAGAACTTCGATGAGTTTATGAGGGCTGCGCAACCGTTTTTGACTAGTCATCTGGGCATCTCATCTTCAGAATTTAAGCAAAAATGGCGTGATACTGTAGAAGAGCTTAATCAATGCAAGACATTTTCCAACATCCATGCAGCATGGGGACATAAACCAACAGCCGCAACCGCCCAGCTCACCTGAATCATGCCCATTCTTACACCAATAAAAAGATAGCACCAAATGTCTCACAGTGCTTTGCATTTTCCTCTGTTTGCCGCGTCTTTTCATGCCTCCCAAAAAACCATCAGAAGACGACGCCCAGTCGCAAGTAGCCGAGCCATTCTACCTATGTTGTCCAGCACCTACAAAGGATCAGATAGACATGGTAAGATCGAGCTGGGTCCGCATCACGGAAAGTAGGAAACCAGAAGATGATTCAACAACTTCACCTGGTCATGCTTTCTGCTTAGCATTCTACGCAGCCTTGTTTGACCTGGAGCCTGACCTACGTATACTATTCAGTAACGTCTTCCAACAAGCTCGGGCGCTTGCCGGCATGATCGCATTCATTGCTCGTGTGCCGTCCATGACTCGCTCCACAAGCGGTATTGATCCAGATATCTGCCCAGCCGTAATCCCAATCGATGATGTTAATGCCTTCGGTCGAGCCATTGAGGAATCTGAAGCAAGGAGACATTACTACTCTGGTTTGATTGGGCAAGCTCAATCAGTGGAGCCTAAAGATGCAGACGAAGAGCTCATCTTCCTGTTTCGAGAACTAGGAGCACGCCATTATTTCTATAATCTTCAACTACACCATTTGCCATTAGCAGGTCAATCGCTGTTACGAGCTCTGAAAGAGCGTCTGGGGAAGGAATGTTCGCCTGAACTAGAACAAGCGTGGCAAGTTGCTTTTGACTTTGTGGCATCCCATATGAAGATTGGTTTTGAAGCCCAAGTAAAATGGATGGAGGGTCGTCGGTCGTCCGCAACAGCAAGCTTCTTCGATCGTCGAAAAAATACCACATGTGCTATTCAATGAGCTACCATTGCTTTGACGACGGGGGCCAGCTTGACAATGAACCGTGTGGTTATTCAAGTTATAGCTTGTTGATGCCGCTAACACAAATAATATCCTTCCTCATGCGCACCTGCAATATCATTGTTTAATTAGAAGCTTTGGGCCGTTCTCTCTGGGCTGAACGGCGTTGTCGAATAGAGAGTTGAAACTGATAATTTTTTTTATATAATATGTATATACAATTAGTAAGACACAATAAGGTGGGAAATACATAGTGTTAGGGTTCAATTTCATGACTTTTAACTCGGATAGTATCAAGATCAAGAGGGTCTAGATGGTAACAAAGGAGATATACTTGTTCATTTTGTGGAAAAGAATAGCGTTTGGACAGACTCTGAAATGTCAGGACACGCTTGATAACGGTAGCTGTGATGCGATGTTTACGGAAGTTAATGAGTGGTTGCTGAAGCACTGGCGAGTTGGCTGTCGTATGGCGGGCTTGGTAGATCTTGTGATGTTCATGGTTGGCCTCGATATAGGGCGGTTGTTCCGAGTTGAAAACCAAATCGGATAGATAAATACCCAAGAAAGGAATACATCCTCCAAATGGCATCTTAATCTTGGTTCTCTTGAACGTATGATTGTTGGTTCCCGGCATTTCGATCTGAACCTCCGTTGGAGACATTCCATACTCTTCTGCCACAGTAGTCATACTGTCACGGATGTGTTTCCAGTTACGCATTGGCGATGTAAATACCGAGAGTTGATCCAGCAATCTCATTTCGGTCGTGCCGACACGCGCCCAGGTCTTTCGTAGGCGTGACACTGCAGGCGATTGGAGTCCCAAGAGGATCTGAACTAACGTAGCAAAATTGGAGTATATCTTGCATTTCTAAGTGATCAATGAACATATATTAGCGACCAAATCTATCGATTCTACCCGTCTGTTGCATTTTACCTGAGCAAGTCGAATAAACTTTTCAACCACTTTCACACGCTCTTCCAACACCTGGGTTCTCACAATTTCACTAGCAACCCATTGACATACGGCATTAAATCGCTCAATCACTTGTTCCACACCTCCATGTCCGGACTGTGCAAGCTGTGCCTGCCGAGCCCGAACCGTATGGTTTATCACTGGTTCATTTTCGCCCCCGCCTTCGTCAGATCCACTGCCCCGAATACTGCCATGAGCCCCCATCTTTGTCCATCGGCAATGAACCATTTCTTCCCAATCTACGTTATTTAGCACATCTCGCTCGACATAACACATTTGCTGTGCTAACTTGTCTGATCTGTACGACAGAATAAAGCTTTGGCCTGTTAAACGATACGGTTGGCCGCTACTGATGGATGAACGGGCTTCCGTTATCTGTAAAGGTTGTGATACGGGTGTTGGATTGGATGGCGCTGCTTCGATCGTGCGGTGATCATCGGAAGCAGATGAGTAACGACCCAGGCCAGAAGATGGAGCCGTAGTCACCGTCAGACTTTGTTCGCTTGTCTTATCATCGTCGTCCGACTCAATCTCCTGAATATGCATGATTTCACTTCCACATACAGATGAACGCGAACTAAGATGACCGAGATACATTGGACCATCGCGTTTGCTAAAACCAAAATCATTCGAGGCCCTCGTGGGTGAAGCAGGGGCCGTCCTGGCCGTCCTATTATTTCGTCGTAGCTCCATACTACGGCGGCGTTCCTCATCTGCCTGAAGTAATACGCTGAAGCGTTGACAGCTGGTTGATCCATTTTCATTTCCCGTGCATTGGACACAATCGCAAAATTCTATAATACTCTGATTTCTTCGCAGCTCTTCTGCTACACGCCATACAACTTGATTTGCTGATGGGCGGATTAGCTCTGGTTGTTTCGGCTTCTCTATGGGAGGGTCTCCTGGCTCCGGTTCCCGAGGAGCAGGTGTTGGAGTCGAATTGCTCCTCCTCATGACTGATGGATTGATTGTTGGCAGATTATGCGTACCGTTTTGTTGCTTATTGAAAACCTTGGCTAGCTTTTTTGGCAACCGTCGCTTAGCATTTGATGAACTTCCATTATTTATTTGGATTTTCCCACCACTGTCGTCAACAATAGGTGCTTTTCCGGGACTCGTATGCTCATAAGGTACGGCTTCAAAGGCTGGAGTCTCATACGATTGCTTAGACTTCTTTTTCCGAATGAATAGGCTACTCTCCGGGAGCGGAGGAAGGTCAGGTACGTCGGGGACATCTTCAGGACCATTTATACGTGGTGAGGTTGCAGTGGAAGATGCTAGACTCGACACACCAGCATCACGTAAACTCTTTTCGCTTTTTCTTCGCTCGATGCTCTTCTTTGAAAGACTTCGTGAGAGTCCTATAGGTGTTCGTCCGTCTTTCAGATCCAACTCGCGTACAATTTCTTCGGGCAATATATTTTCTCGCTCGGAAATATGCTCCGGAGGCGGTGGCGGAGGAGGAGGTACGATCTCCTCTTCTGGAGTTTTCTTACACCATCGGCTGGAGGGCACACGACGAAGAGATCTCACGACTTCCTTATCCCCTAGTGTGGTTGCGATTGCAGCCGCTGTGTTCTCTTGTTGCTTTTTATCTGGTATAGCGTGTGGGTAACTTTGACCAGCGGTAGAGAAAAACTCGATCCGATTTCGCTCTTCCTCCTCTTCTCGACGTCTTCGCTCGGATTCCAGCTTACTGGTAAGCAGATCGTTCTTAATATCCTGTATCGACAAAGGATTGGTCTCTGATTCATCTGACTGTTCCATCGGATGTCTCTCTTCTATACTACCAATAGAAATGACGGTAGTTCCTGGAGTAAGTATGCTTTCCAATGAATCATTCGACGCGACACTACATCTGGATTCATCTTCTTCCTCTTCCTCCATGACGCGCCGTTGCTGGTCCAGACGTCGTAAATAAGATGCTTTTGTATCATATGAGCTCCCTTTTATATCTGACGCAGAGCTTCTTGACCGTAACCGAAAATTATCTATGGTATCTCCACTATGGACACTGCCAATCACTACCACTCGAGCCATTCGAGCGTCTTGAACGGCCATATTACCGTTATGACGCCCACCCACATCGACACCACGTACAATCTGTGTCTTTCGCAATAACGCTCCTTGTGAAATCTTTGCACGAACCATTTCCTCCACGCGTTCCTGGTCCTCTGTTGGCGGTGGTGGTGCAATCACTTTCACTCGTTCCGATACATCATTGTAATACACTTTTTTCAAACGCCGCACCACGCGTTTCAACCCCTTCACAATTCTTTGATCCCTTGGAGATTGTTTCACAAGCGGATGGTACGGCAAATCGTTAAGAAATCCAGTTAGCACCAGTCGTAGCTCACGACAAGGAATAAAATCATGTACAAAGTAGTTCAATAACCAATGTCTCAATACCACAAATGTTCTAGCCGATATATCAGTCTTATGCGCCAAACACTCACTACCTTTTTCCTACCTGATTCTTACAACTCGCCTATCTTCTTCATCGTTCTTTAATGCCCACATGAACCGTAAGATCAACAATCTGCATAGCTGAGTTGACGAAATAAATGCCCGATAAACCAAGAAAAAATCAGTCATAAATGTGTAATCTGTCCATGCAGAAAGAGGGAGGAAATGATTAGCCAATTCCATCTTTACCATGTTTGGCTTAGCTAATGTTTTCTTGTTAACGGTTACCTAATGTGCTTGTCAACTTCTCCACCAATTTCTCGACAGATGCCGCCTCGATGACTTTGGGCACTTCCTTTGATACGGGTGGTAATTCTTCATTGGCGATCTTTAATGGCTTTCTATTAGTCGATTTTTTCCCGAATGTACGCTTAAGTAATAGCGTGCTCTTGGGATCACTTTCTTCATATTCCTCATCCTGTTGTGAGCGTTTGAGCGACAATATCATTAGCGAATTCGACCGTCGGAGGCTCAGCTTGAGTCCATCTGGCAATAATTGGGAAGACCATCGGCTGCTGAGCCGAGGCCGCGTCGTCGGTTTGGTTACGGTTTCACTGGTGGTGTTAGTAGAAAACCCTTTAAGTGATGGTCGAGTTTGTACTGTCGGTGTTCTCGTTATTTTTTCTCCTGCTTCGTCTTGTGCTGTGGGGTCAGTCGTTGTGGCCATCGCAGCCGATAGTGCATTCGGATCCGGGCCCCAGAGGATAATTCGATCGTCGTCATCAGCCTTAATTAAATCAAAGATTTCTGGCTGCTCTAGAAATAAGAGGGGCGCAGAAACAACTGGCTGGGGAAGTACAAGCGATGTGTGGACGGAGGACGACGACGACTGCGAAGGTTGGAGAGGCGTGTGTAACAGTACCGATGATGGGTTGGCGGGGAACATCAAATCGATGCCATGCTCATCCTCTATCAGGAAATCATTGAAACGGCTCACGACTGGGATATCCGGAAGTTCAGTCAGTGTGCTGCCTCTTTCTGGCGAGCGACAAGTTTGTCGACTCTCTTCCTCATTATTCGTTGGCTCGGCGCGCTGCCAGAAAGCCTTGGACTCGGTATATTCACGTACGCCGAATACCGTTGCTAGGGCTGCGCGCTCACGACCACCGTCGCTATTATCGTTCATAAATTCCAATGGGATTAGCGAGTTATTGCGCCGCCTTGGCACAGGAACCGCTGTCTCCTGTACTGTATGTGCAAAGTCCTCGGGCGCAGAACTATATACGCGGAGATAAGGAAAGAGTTAAACAAGAAAGTGCCTCATTATGCTGCAAGTTTGTCTTACTCAGTCAAGTCAATCGGTAGAACCCATGGTGCTTTGCTTTCTTCCATGGGTAGATATAAAGAGCGGAGAGGGAGAAGGAAATGTGGAGAAAGAGAGAGAAAAAGAAATAGAACCAGAGGATGTGCTTCACATGGCTCCTGGATAATTTGATGTAGTACCGTTTTTGTCAACGGAAGCTTTTCGTTTTGCATGAGTGGCAAGTACCCGGCCATCGCCTGAAATAGTAAACAAGCTGCTGATTGCCCTCGCACCAACACGCTGTCGGGGACCCAACAAGATCAAGATGATCGAACCTGCTATTTGCTCTGCTTAAACTCAGGTAACCAGCAAACCTTGTCTTACGCTCTATTTCACACACACAAAAGCTGCATATCGTTTAGCCAAGAAGGCGATTTGTGGCTGTACAAGCAGGTTACTCCATCGCTGTGCACATAAACCGTACCTGTTTTCCATATGCAGCCTTAGCAAGTTTAAGGGTTGGCACAACTTCTCACCTAAACCAACGCCAACGTCTTCCCTAACTGCGCTGCTGCCGAATCTCATTCCTTTCCTAGGATGCATCTTAATCGCAACGGAGAAGTAGTTGACCATGCAACAGACCGCTTCATTTCCCTTTCTCCGCAAAAGACTACATAACTGTTTGCGTAAAAATGCCAATGCACCTGCTAGTGATGTGCTTGAGAACGGAAACAACACAAGCTGCCAAATTTCAATGTATATTTAACTATATTTCCATCGAGTGTCGTTCATAAGGACGGGAGACACATCAGAACTATCGCTGTTTGTTTCCCGTTGGAAACAGCTTAAATAAAAACATTCCAAAACAATGCAGCGAAAAGACGATGTCTGAGAACGACTTTTGCCAAAAGTCGTCTTTTCGGATTCCAGACCTGTACCATCTTTGTTTCTTAACGACAAAGAGACTAGAGATATTTGGTAGCTCCTTGCAAGCAGTCTAGTAATAGTATATGCATGTCTGACAATTGTCCAAGAACACAGGCGACAGCCATCCTTCCTTAGCTATCAAAACAATTACAGCAATATGTGTGCAAATCTTATTTCCGCGATTTTGGCATTGGCATATATTACTGTAAGCACAAAATATTTCGCGATGAAATTTACATTGGCTGACAGGTATTCTGCGTTTGATAGAGAATAAGCATAATCATTACAGAAGAGTGTATACTCCTCTAGAAGTACCCCATTTTTATTGTATTTCTTTGTACCGCAACATCGTAAATGATGCCGTGTTATATTTTAAATAACCGCCATTCTTTGGTCCCTGAAAGAAAGAACAAAGGTGCATTGGATAATACGTTTAGTAGCTTGAAAGCTTGAACGCTTTTTCTTTCCGTAATCTGACATGTCAAAAGTGCGGGGCTATTTCGTCTAATCTGAGGAAAGCTTTGTGGCTTAAGCAGCTTTACTGATCTTTCCATTTCAACCAATAATGGGAAAGCCAACGATGAGTAAAAAGAGGAAGGCGAAGACGTCGCTGAAAGAGAAGCCGATCAAGCAGACGAAAATAAAAGATGAGCATGAAGTGGTAAACCCAAATGTTAAGGTGATCGATCGACAATCTCACGTAGACTTCCTTTCGTCTGTGGTACACAATAGAATGCTCAAGGTAGGCACATAGACTAAACTTGTTGCTGTAATGCCGTATCTGACATGGTTGTATAAGAAAACGATGAAATTAACGATGGACTGTTTGACAATCTTGATGAAGAAATGGACTCTTCAGTTTTGGACCAAGTGATGGAACAATTAGAGGATGTTGGTTCCGACTTGGAAGAAAATGTTACAACACCCGACAATGAGAATATCAACGAGCCTGAGATAAATGAGAACAAAGAAGAAGAGGATGACAAACAGATAGAGGAAGAAGAAAAGGAGGGCGAAACTCAGACGACGAAAAAGCAGTTTAGAAATCATTACATGAGTCAAATCACACAGGCCTTCGGGACAGACTTGGATAAGATACGACAGGTGCGACAAATGATGCAAAAAGGCTTGATTTGCTTACGAAACTATAATCTATGGTTATCTTATAGGAGCCAAACTTTAATGCAGTGCGGTTAAATCTGTTAATTGATTCATTAGAAGCGGGCATAGATATCTTCTCAGATTTAGAGCAGGAGATCATATTAGCCGATGCACAAGCAAGGAATGGATAAAAGGAATCGTGCAAAAAGAATTAAGTTCCATAGAACAGTGACAGGAAGAACGGAAGTAGTTCCTTGCTTTGGCCACGTTGATTCGGGAAAAAATCATTCTTTATCCTTTTCTTTCTATCCGACAAATGAGTTACAAAAGGCATCATTGCTTACACGGTCCTCTTCAATGCCCAAAAATTTTCCGCAGTCCTTTTCATTTCTTTTGAGTGGCTGAATCCTGCCTGCCAGAAGAAAAGGAAAAAAAAAGGGGAGTAGACAGAGAAAACTCGTCTTTCCTCATACCCTTTTACATATGTCGTCTTACGAAAAAAAGGTTTCTAACCGCAAAGGAAACAACACAAAAGCAGGCCAAAAGCATCAGAATACAACAGCATGGAAACCTAACAAAAACTCGAAGAAGACCAAAGAGATCAACGCATTGCCTGTCTATGGTCTTTGTCAACGATGTACTGACGTTATCCTGTGGCGCAAAAAGTACAGAAAGTACAAACCACTGACTTCAGTGAAGCGATGGTATGATCTGTAAATCCGTCTTCCACATCGGCTGATCTTTGACACAGTACAGGTTGTCAAGAAAAAGCCATTAAAGAAGCCTACCACGTCCTTTGCAACAATTGCGCTGCAGCTAAAAAGGTCTGCGCTAAGTGCCTGGAGAGTAAAGAAATCATCACAGAGTAAGTTCCTTCTTTGAGGATATCTTGAATACTAAGCAAAGATATAGGAAAGAGGAAATCAAGTCAGATGCGGATTTGATCAAAGAAGAACAAGATCTTGAACGATTACTGTCAAAGATGACATTGCGTCAACGAAGGAGTTACATGCGAAAACTTGAACGAGGCGACGACTTATCGCATATTAAGGAAGAAGACTTTGAAGACAGCGAATTCGACTTTGACGATAGTGATTTTGACGACGAAGACGAAGACGAAGAGTAGAATCCTAGACACTTTTTTTTATTATCTTTTTATTTGCATCTTAGAACAAAATGTGGAACGGATAGGCACCGTTCTTTAGTCTAAATAAGTTCATCAAGACACTGAAGATCACGATCACACACAACGTCCACACATAGACACCGATACGTTGACGCAACTTGTCATCGAATTTGGGTACAGATACAGCCAACGCTACAATAGCAAACGCTAAGACACCATCTATAAAAGGAATTAACATTAGATAAAAGAAAACGGGAAACCTTTCCGCTGCTTACATATGACCGCGACAATCTCGACTTCCAATCCGAGTTGTTGAGAAAATCTATGACCATACTGGTGAACAAAGCTATTCCATCGTGCTATTCATGTATCGATGTCTTACCCTGCAGCAATATAGTTGATTTTGTTCTGAGCATACATAACATAAGGTGGGGAACGAATACGGTTCCACATATGACCCGAGATCATGGTTAAAATCCACACAATTGACACTGCCATCCAAGTGTTCTTGTGATAGAGTAGAAATCCGAGGTACGGGTAAACTAGCTTGATCACTGCGGCAGCACTAAGCGCTAGAAACGCCTTGATGGCCCATTGGCCGTAATTGATTGGACGACTTACAGGCATTGGCATGCCACTTTCACGACTCAGAAAGGCAGCGAGACTTTCGGCTGACAATCCACTAGACCAAACTAAATTAGTTCCTCTGTATTCCTCTTGGATTTGCCCTCTCTTGTTATTTTTTATACCCTTTGACGTTGTCATATCGGATTGGGTCCTTCTTCTGTCCAGCTTCCACCGGCGGGAAATAGAAAACATTCGGAGCAGTCTGGATAGCAAGCTGTGACACACAAAAAGATACGTTTCAATATGACGGATTGAAGAAATCAAAGATAAAGTTTACCTTTTGATAAATTGCTTGACCATCTTTGAAGTCCAAGTGACCAAAGAAGACGCGGTTGGCGTTTTTTGTTTTTTGAAAACTCGAGGCAACCAATCTGTACTCAGGGTCGAATTCTCTATGGAGCAATAAGGTTGGTTCGCGTTGAAAACAAGTATAGATGGTGCACATTACTTGCAAGGAACGCAACGGAAGTGGTCATCCAAGGCAGTCAGCAACACCACCAAGCCATAGTTACGCTTTCCTTCTGTGAATTGTTCATATGTTCTCGAAGTAAGTCTGATAAGACCGTGGTTTTCTTTGGCACTCTTGGCCAATTTCTCAAGTTTCGCGTCAGGCTTTGCTAATGCGGGGATGAGCAGACATTGAAGAATAAGTATAAGAAGCAAAACCGGTTGCTTCATCATGTCTGTTCTGAAGGGGAAGAGTAGGTGGCGGAATTCAAGAGGACAATCCAAAAGTCGGAGTGAGTGCACGCTCCATTATCCAGAAGTCACAAATTTCGTGCTGCTGCCTTTGGTTAATGGCCCTTATTCAACTCCGACGCAGGAAGAGCCAATGCCTGCCTGAGCAGCAGTCACCTTTTACTTCAGGCCTACCAGCAAGTGGGAACGGTGATCTTTTTCCTTTCATTTTCTCAGATGGTTTGCAAAAAATGTGAAAAGAAGCTAGCAGCATTAGCGGCACCTGATAAATGGAAAGAAGGATCCAATAATGCAATAGGTAAGTAATAACACCTGGCTAGCAGTCGGCGAAGTTGGTTATTGATCCTTTATTGCAGCGGGAAAAGAAGGACGAAAACTCAATCAGAACAAACTATTATCCAAATCAGCTAAAATGAGGTAATCATTCTTCATGCATTTCTGTTTTGGACTGATCAACTTAACACAATTGTAGTCGGTTTAATCCTTACGAAAGCAAATGCAAACTATGCAAAACTAAAGTTCATCAGGACAAAGCACATTATTGTCAAAGTAAGTTTTTGCATTTCCACAGTTGCACAATTAACTAGCCCGTTTTATCTTCGTTAGACTGCGCATACAAGAAAGGCATTTGTGCTATGTGTGGTAAACAAATCCTCGATACAACAAGCTACAAGCAATCATCTAAGTAAATCATAACCATCCATAAAAATCGTTCTTCCCTTGCGTCATTTCAAATATAGTCCTTTCAAACATCAGCAGATTAGTACGTTCGTCATTGTTGTGCTTTTTGCGCTGTGGAGATCTGAAGTTGCAGTCCTTTGAATTTTTCTCATTCTGCACGGAATGTGCTCTCATGGCTACTCTCCATCCCTGATCAACGGTTATTTTGGCCCGAACTATTCTAATGTTCAATTGCTATGCAGATTTAATAGATAACTTACTGTTTATAAGCATCAGCCCTGAGCCAATCGATTGCTTCTCTCTCTGTTACCATTCCAAAACTATTGCCAGAAAAAAGCTGAGCTGCCAAACTAGATTGGCTGAATCCGAACATATTGGCCAGCATAGCATTATCTCGAGGAAGATAGCGATTTAGCTTAAAAAATTTGACCAATCATCCATGCCTACCTGCAGAATGGGTAAGCTGTCTCTTCTCTGGTAATTGTGATCCCTG
The DNA here is from genome assembly GCA_000696975.1 of Apophysomyces trapeziformis B9324. Lineage (NCBI taxonomy): Eukaryota > Fungi > Mucoromycota > Mucoromycetes > Mucorales > Mucoraceae > Apophysomyces > Apophysomyces trapeziformis. The sequence continues at coordinate 31,372 of JNDP01000851.1, forward strand.
TAGTAGGCTCTAATTACATTGAATCTTTTTAATACATGTTGCATAAGCGTTTGATGTACCTGTCTTTCTGCTTCGAGCCGCTGTCGTTCTTCTTCCACACGCCGATTCTGTTCGGCTTCCTCCTTCTCACGTTTCTCCTCATCCCTCAACTGTCATTTTATGCATCAGCTCGGAAGATAGTCACGGTAACTACATACTACAGCTTCATGGCGCTTTTTGTACAGCATTAATCGCTCTCGCATGTCCTTTAGATGAGCTTGCTGTGCGTGCAGTTTTTGCCGTCCATCGTTACAGTTGGCTGTTTCGTCGGATTCTTCCGTAACTGTGTTTTTCACATTGACTACTGGATCCTTGGCGATTAAACTCGCTGGATCCATGCGGACGTCTTTGCAACGGTGTATGAAATATTAAAAAGAAAGGACGTGCGGAAATGCTATCGGGACAGTGTATCCGCACCAGTGGTTCGTCCGATCTCATGCTGACGTTGACTTGCGAAGTAATCAAGTCCGGACAATCTATTTGTACTCCGATCCCTTCACCGTCCCAGTAACAAAAACAATTTGCTAGGGCCAGCGAAAAAGCAACCGTTTTGTTGACTGGTGTTTTTCACGCTTCCTCCCGCCTCCCTTTTCGTTGAACTTCCCCTCACGTCTCCCCACTCTATTCGAGAGAAATATCAGCAATGGCCTCCCTCGCTCGTACCTTTGTTCCCACCCTTGCAAAGCGCTCCTATACCACCGTACCCACTTCAATCCCTGCATTGAAGAAGGTCATTGGTATCACTTCCTCAAGCGACTCCAAGGAAGAGAACCAGAAGCCCTCGTCCATTAACAGTAAGTTACTTCAAATTTAGCATCGAACAGCACCCAATTCATCGCGCTGTTTCGTTATCTCTTTCTTACAGTGACTCAGGTGCGCCGCAACCACACCACCACCGTCCCCGACTTCTCGAAATATAAGAAGAATAACACTGGCGGTGAGACCAGCCGTGCATTCGCTTACATGATGGTCGGTACCACCGGTTTGATCTCTGCTGCCGGTGCTCAAGCCACCGTTAGCGATTTCCTTGCCAACATGTCCGCCTCTGCGGACGTTTTGGCTTTGGCTAAGGCCGAAGTTGATCTTGCTTCGATTCCTGAGGGCAAGAATGTGACAATCAAGTGGAGAGGCAAGCCTGTGTTCATCCGTCACCGTACTGCTGATGAAATTGCCGAGGCCAACAATGTGAACGTCCAGGAATTACGCGATCCTCAACAGGACAGTGAACGTGCTAAGAAACCCGAATGGCTTGTTATGTTGGGTGTTTGCACTCACTTGTAAGTTTAGCAGGATAATGCTTGAATAACAGGGGTGATATTAAGTCTCGCTTTAGGGGTTGTGTTCCCATTGGTGAGGCTGGTGACTTTGGTGGCTGGTACTGCCCTTGCCACGGTTCACACTACGATATCTCTGGTCGTATCCGCAAGGGCCCTGCTCCTCTCAATCTTGAAATTCCTGGTGAGTTTAGGAAGGAAAGATTCGAAATCTAAGATTACTGACTTGCTGCCAGAATACACTTTCCAGGACGACAAGCTTATCATCGGTTAGACGAGTTAAAAATGTAAAATGTAGAGATATATTCGAAAAAAAACCATACTGTTTTTGTTTTTGTCAGTTGCTGAAAAAAGCAAATGGGTGGAGAACTCTCTGTCAGTTCGTTGGATCAACCTCATGGCATTGTTTAACTTATGGATCGTCTTCTGAGAGTTTGAATATCTTGAAGCTTACGATGGGCTAATTAGAGAATGACTGCATATCCGCTCATTATGCCTTTGATTTCTGAATTTTAAACAAAGGATTATGATTCAAGATTAAGTAGCTTTATCGCGCAAGATAAGTTGGGGTGTGACCCTTTTGACAAGTAAGCTTTACAGTGTCAATCTGGAAAGATCAGTCCTTGGTTATGATTATTCCGTGATATTGCTTTTTATTATTCAGTCATTTAATGTGTACGTCTAAGAGAAGTTTTGTATTTTAGAACGTAGACTAATGGTACTAAAAGAAAAATCGCAGGGGATCATAGAAAGTTGAATAGGTATATCCGGTTTCGGTGATTGAAACACAGGGCGTGTGGCGCACAAAGGCAGTTGAAAATCGGGAACACTTCCCCTGCTGAATCCTTATTATCCTATTTCTTCAGATGCCAGCCACAGACAGTAATCGCCCGGCAACCAGTACTTCGCGAATCAAGCTATACAATGCCTTAAACTTCATTCAATCAGCCTCAGCACTGACCTTCTCCACATTCGCAGTGATCCATGGAGCTCAGATTGCTGCTGCTGCTGTGTATGGTGTCGATGTTGCTGATCGCTGGCTATTGCTCGGCAGACCGTTCTACCAAGATCAGCACCTTGAAGGTATCTTGGTAACCGGTTCTGTTGCTGTTCACATTGTATCGAGCATTGCCAAAAAATCATTGGGCCATAAATCGAGCACAACCGTAGTCCTTCCTTATCATTCAGGGACTGGCGTAGTCTTAATACCTTTAACAGCTCTACATTTCTTGCTGGTACGAGCACTGCCTGCTAAACACTTTGGGGATTCTGCATTCGTCGATTTTGGACATATTGCGTGGGGTCTGCAAAACTGGCCAATCCTGACGTATGGTCTTCATAGTGCATTGATCGGCGCAAGCGCGTACCACATTATCAGCGGCACTTCCATTGCCATCCAACGCGTGTTTGGGAGATCAAGGAACAATGAGCAGCGGGACCCTCTCAAGAAAAATCAACTAAAATCCTTCAAACAACGAAGTCTCGTGCCAACTAAGCCTACAGTGGTTGGTGTAATCAGTCTTTTCCTTCTCGGCGGGCTCGTTGTCATTGGCCAGACCAAGAAAATCCCATTACGGAAAGAGTACGCACAAATATACCAAATGTGGATTCCACTATGGCGTTATTAAACAACACCAGAAAGAGAAAACCCTAAATTGAAAAGTCCGAGAGCTGTCCAGCAATGCCCAGGAAGGTTATATTGCCTGCTCTCTCTTGCTGTGATGCTAAAAAGTCTATAAAATCCATCAGTAGCCAGCTGTATAGTGAGGATACGGAACAAGATCATGCTGAAAATCTCTAGTTATTGCTTGGACCCGCATAATAAAGACTATATATTGCCGATTCAGAACTAAAAAGGCAAGAAGCCGTTAATAAGGATGTTCTGCTACACGTTTCTTGTATCTTATGCGCACCAACGCATTACATCCTTCAGGACATAACTAAAACCTGTCAGCAACGATCCGGAGCTGACTCTTCTTAGCGCAGTTACAGCATTCACTAGGCTAATCTACCGACCAAAACATATCTGTCAAGCACATTGTAGAATATAATGGTAATGTAACGATTGGTCGAACAATTCTAAGCGTAAATAACCACATCAAAACCTGTTCGGGAAGATGTGTTTGCAGCAAGTCTACGCTCACTCTTTCCTTGTATGGACTGTGTTTTCGAATTCCATGCTCGCCAACGAACTGTACAATAGACTACCTACGCTAGCCGCAAAGAGCCTTGGACGAGATATACTCTCGAGTCAAAAAGAAGACATCGTGTAGTACATGGTGATGGAAGCTTTGGTCATACATATAGAGCAGTACATGCCAAGACATTGCGCTAATACTTATCTCACAATGTGATCATAATTGTTATTAATGAAATTGCGACCAAGTCGTGAATGCTCCAAATCTACAAGCTGATATGACCGCTGTAGACAATGGCAAAGTTTCTTTACGCTGTTTGGGACCTGCCTGCACGCTGTACAATATTACCAAACAAGCCATACAATTCGCAATAGGGACGTCAACGAGGTCAGGAATATCTTATACAATTCTCTGGCCCATGAGAGAGAAGAGCGGTGACATGACAGCTGCATTAGCCAAACAAGCATAGAATGCATTGGTTTAGTTATGTTCGGATAAAATCTTTCCTATGATTATATGTCCGGGTATGTATCTATATTAAAACACTTTCATTACGTGCTCCCCATCTCTGAAAAATCACTCATAAGTTGGCGTCCTTTACAAAGAGCGGGAAAAGTTAGTCAAACAAAGATATAACCAGAAAAGGCCAATGAAACTAACTTTTTTTTTTCTTTTATGTACGGTAATATGTCGACAAAGATTTTATATTGAAAAAACCATCAAGTTTAGTCCTAGAAACGGATATGCAGCATGACTAAATCAGTTAAAGCATGAAACAACAATCTTTCAGTAATAAGAGTGAACCCATTGACTTCAGATTAGTTATTGTTGGTTCTGTTGCTCTTCCATAAGGTGCAGACATTTGGTGATTTTATGTTCTTTTCTCTTTGATTTTCACGCTGTTTCTTGACATACTTGGTATACATAACCGTATTTAAGTTATTGTATAGGATGCCAGTTCCATCGGGTAAATGTCACAATTTCATTTAGCCTCCCTAAGCGGAGAAAAGGTCAATTTCTAGACTTGTATGGCACCAAAAACCAAAACAGCAAAAAGGGCAGCAAAAGACAGTAGTAGTACTGGCCAGAAGCAATTGCCATCGTTAACTCGTAAAACATCGTTACGAGTAACCGAACTGGAGCCCAACCAGATCTATCTGATTCATAATCTGTTTACGCCAAACGAATGCGACGCTTTGATCCGACATTTCGAGACGCATTTACCACCACAGCCTGTTCCTGCTATTCCCAAACGCGGGGAAGCATTTAGAAGCAATGACCGGCAATCGATGGAAGACGAAGCATTTGCTCAACGCTTATGGGAAGTTGGGCTAGACAAAATATGTCAGGAGCAACAAGGCATAAGCGAAGTCTCTCTACCAAGGAGACCGGTCGGCCTCAATTCCAACATTCGGGTCTATCGATACAGAGTCGGGCAGAAATTTGAAGGCCATTACGACGAAAGTGTGCAGGACAAGATCAGCGGCCTATGGACCCATTGGACCCTGCTCTGCTACTTAAATGAAGATATGGAAGGGGGCGAGACCGTCTTCTATAAGCACGTATCGAAAAAGAAGAAAGGCGGCATCATCTCTGTGCGTCCCGAAAAAGGATTAGCACTACTTCATTTGCACGGGAATCACTGTCTTTTCCATGAAGCAATGGAAGTGACTAAAGGGGCGAAATGGGTCTTACGAAGCGATGTGTTGGTAGGATAACCCAAATAGCTAAACAAGCAATTGCCCTGATGTTGCAGACCGACCCTCTTATAACGCCAATATTGAAAGCATAGAACCAAGCCATGTAACGTCTCCATCTTAGAAATGTTGTGCTGCTTTCGTTTTTTATTCTTTATGTACAATAGGATACAAGGAAAATTTAATTACATGGCTCTAGGTGAACAATTTGCTTGCTCCATTAACATAGCCTGTGCCGCCCATAATGCCGTTATTAGTCGCTCGTCATCGGACGCAACTGCATCACTTAGAGAATATTTTAATAGCTGTCGCTTGTCATCGATATAAACAAGTTGATTCGCAGCTTCGTATAGGATTAATTTCAGTCGCTTAAAGAAATTCACCTGAAAAGAAGATGTTAATAATTTGATGGAATATACAAATGATGTCGTACCTGGATTACATCGTTATTTAATCGGAATACGACAGATTCTTCGTTCACCATGAATTGCGATAAAATGACCCCAGTAATGGTCGGTGACGGTTCAGGAAGATCTGCCGCGACATGAGATAAATGTTTGTCCATGTATTGCTTGAATTTTTGAATGAGATGTACTTTCTTTTTGAGGTTTTCTGGTGTATCGGCCTTGTTAAATATCTTTTCCTCATGTGAGCATGGATTATTATACAGAAAGGTCCTAAGAGTACTGATAAGCTATGCTAATTCATTCCACGCGCGCTTACGTGTTATCATTAGTAGTCATGCTTGTTTGATCGTTAAATAATACACCACGTGTGCCGTCAGACAGTTCATAGCCGAGACCGTATTTGCCAGTGAAATCTATCCATCTGTCGACAAACACATTTTCCGTGCACCACGGCCGTTCGGTGTGCACAGCGGCACGAGGGGTTTTTGCTTTGTTTTTAAGAGCACCTTCGATTGTGTTTGCCATAGCTAACAGAAGAGATATTGTCTTTTCAGTTTGGCTCTCCTTTGGTTGCTGTACTGCGCGTAAATTCTGATATTCTACTGCTTTGGGAGACACTTCTCGTTTCTTTTGGGGCAGTTTGTTGCTAGCGTCCTGTAGTGGAACCGAGGGTAGCTTTTCTAAGGATTTGGATCGATCATCTCGGGATTTTGTTGCAGGAATCTCTCGGTTATTCTCAGCTGCGATTCGCTTGGCTTTCTCGTCGTCTACAAACGGATTACTTCTGTAATGAATAGTAAAACAACAAAATAAATGAGAAAACAACAATCGTATGCTCTGTTCGTTATACCTCTTTCTTGACGTTGTTGACTCCGATTTCGCCTTGCTCTCCTTAGCTGGTGTTTCTAACTTGCCTGGGAATTGCGATCGAGGATCAGGGATATTTTCTGTGGCATGATTAGATGGATAAATCATGTTTTGCCCAATGTAGGTTACCTGACATGAGTTTTAACGGACCGATCGGGCTAAGATCTTCGTAACTAGCATTGGGTGCCATTGCGCGACGAAGTGCCTCTGCAGCTTTTCCAGGTGAATCCATTGGATGTGGAGGGGTTATTGTAGAACACAGATCTTTAATTGTAGGTTCCTTGAATAATGCAGATTTTGGGATAGAGATTGGCAATATCCCACGTTGAATAAACCGGTGCTGAAAAATTTCTTTAATGGTATATCGCTTCTCTAGAAATTTGGTTGGTTAGACTGTTATGAAAAAGGCAACACATACCAGGCTCGTTCACTAGCAGTTGAGATATCAAGTCTTTAGCATCATCTGATATATTACAATTCGGCGGATATTCATAGGAGGTGGCTTCTGAGTTTTCTTTTATCTTTTGGTATATGCCCTTAATCTCGTCTTGTTGGAACGGATGCCGGCCAGTCAAAAGCGTGTACCTGAAAGATTTACCTATGAGTATGAGAGGTATTTGCGTCTGTTCAACTTACATTAAGACCCCAATAGACCACATATCCACTTTATAGTCATGACCCGATTTTCCAAACAGGATTTCTGGAGCAATGTAATTCGGTGTCCCGCAGACAGTCCTATAAATGTTTGATCAGGTCAATGTTGCTATGGAAATTTTGGCATTCGTACTTTTTCCGATCGGACGGGTTCACTAATAGTGCTGCCAGTCCAAAATCCCCGACTTTTACATCCATATTTTCATCGAGAAAAACGTTGCTCAACTTTATATCTCTGTGTATCACGCGATTATCATGCATATAGCGACAGGCATCCAATATTTGTATTAGATAATATCGCACCTCAGGCTCAGTGAGGCATCCACGTCTTCTCAACATTTCCACCAAAGTCTAATAAAGATCTTTAAGAATCGCAACAAAACATTTTGGGAGTTACCTTATTGGGACAGAGTTCAACAATTAGGTAAACGTTGCTGGTATCTTCGAAACAGCGGATAAAACGAACGATAGTTCTATGTCTCATGCTACGGTGTATGTTGATTTCTGCAAATAGCTTTGTTCTGTTCTTGTTATCTCGTAACGTAGACTTGGAAATGACTTTTGCAGCAAAAACGTTGGATAGCTCATCGGTAATCTTGTAGCACCTGGCAAAACCACCCTATTTGTTTACGATGTCAGGAACGGTTTGTTTCCAATATCAAAGGACGTGCCTCTCCCAGATACTCTAATTTGTTGTAGTATCGTTTATATTTCTTATCGTACATGATAGCAGGAACATCGTGATCAGCGACAATAGTATGCTTATGAGATCTTGGAAATGGGGAACGGATTAAGGGGCCGTGACGAGGTCTATTTGCCTGGAGACGTTGCCATGCAGGGTTTGAAACGGGTTTGGACCGATTCTCGGTTCCAGTATGTTTGCGAGGCTCGTTAGGTAGGACGACTTTTAATTCGCCTAATGGCAGTCTTTCCCTTGGGGAGCATGTAGGGTTGTTGGATGGTGTTCGAGCAGTATTTAACAATGCAGGATCGTATGGGGATTTTCGGTCAACCGAACTTGGCTGTGGGTCGCAGTGCAACCTCCAGTTAGTAGACATGGACCGTGTGGATATGTTATATTGAAGAGAAAAAGGGACAGAACAGGAACAAACAAAGAGATCAACCGACGCGCAGGTGATGACAACCTCAATTTATTTTTGTGACGATGCAGATTCAAAGGGAAATTTTTGGCAATTTGCAACCAAGAAAATACTCGTTAATGTAGTGAAAGCAAAAAAAGAAAAGAAAACATGCTAAACATATAAGCATCTATATACTCTTAAAACAATAAATGATATACTTTGGATCCCGATTTCACAAAGGGCGACTGGCATGATAAGGACAAAGGCACCTTCCCTTCCTTACACGTATGGGTTGTCTCAAGTAAACCTACACCTAGGAATACCCATTTGTTTACGTTTTTAGATTCCTTAGGTAATAGTATTCTACACATGCGCAGGCAAGAATAACCAAGCCATGAGGCAGCGATGTGGGACTCTGTGACCAAATCCAATCCTAACCAAGAAAGGTCAATAATGGCAAAAATCTCACATACACGCTTCTTGACATTTAGCTGAGATATGCCTGCAATGGCGGCAACTATTTTGTTTCAAAATAATGCTTGAGAACGAACACGCGCAGGAAGTACTTGCATCATGTAGCAGGGTCCATTTAACCAATACAGTTGCAGACCAGTTACGAGTTGGTAAAGCATAGCAATGTCATATATTAGGATTAATGTCATTGTTTACAGATCATAAAACTAAAGGGAAGTGAACATTTTAAATTTTTAGCATCATCACACTCCTGTCTAATGAGTTGAGGAACGTAAAATCCGTGTCCACGACTCAGAGTAGTTTGATGCGTTAGTAACTAAAACCGTTCGTTCACGGCAAAGGTACAAACAATAAGCTATAGCATCCAATAACACGACTTAATGACGTGCACTACCTCATTATAGTGGCGAATCTCATGTGTGGAAGATACTATACAGTTTACTAGACAAGAAGCGCGCAGAACTGTTAGAAAGAAGGGTGTAAGAATGAATAATGCATCAGTTCCTTTATGTTAAATGATAGCAGAAAATATACTGAGAGGGTAGTTCTTGGTCCTGAAATCCAGCGGATTGCAAGTGGGATGACAATCCAGGGAAATCTACCTCTTCTTGAATCTTGTTCATCTTTAGCCCTGTAATGTAACGCACCTTGGCAGCATTGGTTTTTCCTCAGATGACAATATATAAAACATATAAGATTTACTTGTTCATATTCTTGCGCAGTCAGGTTGCATAATCTAGAAATAGACTACCGATACAATTGTGAGGTCGAACTTATTTTTGTAATTAGTAGCTGCAATCTTGTTATCATGCCGCTTCTGGTACGTTTGTATCTGGTTAATGTGTAAATACGGAAATGTATGCTACTGATGTTACGCGGTATATTCTTTTCTTTGCTTTACAGTGTACCAAGAGAGAGAGATATATACCAGATGTTAGCAAACCTGGTTAGCTACGGAAAAGATGCTCATAGAAGTTAAAACAGCCTAGTATAGCGTTCATGTCTTATTTGCTAAAGACAATCGACCCCTTTCTTCCCGCAGAGCGAGCTTGGAACCTATTGAGATTGGAATGTGATTGTAGCCACTTTGTACGAGTTACCGTACAATGGTAGTCGTGTAGAGGTTTAATGACTTGTTAAAGGGTTCTTTCCAATTATAATTGAAAACCACTCTGGGAGCTAGTTTAAGCGATAAAAAAATCAAATTGTTTGGAGCGGACATATCGTTGGCTCATCCCAAGATAATTTACATTATTGGAATTATCTTCCCCACCTTTGCAAAAGACAAATGATATATTTTGCTCGTAGCGTGTGGGTGTTCTAGTGAGACAACGTCTAAGACCTTTTGGCATTGTATGCAAAGCGCTATGACTTAACTCGATTTTCATGATTAAATTATGATCAAACCTGATTTGAGATTTCTATGGCTGTTTCATGTTTCCGTCTATAAAGATGCCCACGTATCAAAAACATCTCTTTCTCTTTCTGACCAGCCGTGCTTGCCTCGTTTGAGGTGAAGTCTTGTTGAATGACATATACAGAAAATGAACTAACGAGAGCTGTTCCCTTTGTTAGCCATGCGGGTACGGCTCCCTTAATTACGATAGAACAAACGCAAAAGGAAGAGGTAGCCCAACCAAAAATATCCTCGGAAAAGGCACATCAAGCCTTGCACAACGTCCTCCAGAACCATTTGATTCAAATCATTCTAAAGGAGCTCGGGGATAAACCAACACAGACCTCTCAGTTATGCGTCCACTTTTTTTTTTTTTTGAACGAGTTGAAAGAGCCAAAGTACGGCGAAGGAAGAGCGGAGAGTGGAAGACAGCAAGAGTAATCGCTGCCTTACAATGTGCGAATCCCAGCTGTCCGGCGCATTAATCAGGCCCATGCCTCGCAGAACCGAGATGTTTCCAGCAGCTGTAGCCATAGGTTTGGCATGCGCCAGCAACATGCTGTCTAGGGATAAAAGCACATTGACCCCATTTAACTCCAACGAATTCTCGGCTGTAAAATGTTTTGTTCCCCCCGCCAACAATTTTCGGTAAGTCGGCTTCAATCCTGCAGCTATTGCATATTTATGTTGTGTCGTGGTTTTAAAGCTGCGTGAATTTCTTCTCGGAAGCTCTGTGAAGAGTAAGTATTATTTCTACACTTGCAACAATAGTACTTATCGCAATCAAGGTTGAGAGAACCGGGACCTGTCGCTATGGCAGGAGTTATCATGACCTTTGCCTTAGGTAAGAAAAACAGCTACTCTGAAGTTGAGAATAGATTTCCACGTTTTTATTCGAGTCACAGATGAGTCTTAGAATTCTGATAATATATAGCAAAAGAAGAAGGTATATGTATATATATAAGTGATATAAAAAGAAAAATTAGATCCATGCAGAGGCAGCTCAAGGAGTTGGTTTCTTAGACCAGCGCAAGTTCCAATGTCCAAGTGCGACGAGCCCATAGCCTCACTTGAATTCCTTCTAGATCTAGCAAGGTATTGTCCCACCAGCATTTTCTCTATTCCGGATATAGGCAATGGCAGGAAGAGGGGGGAAGAAACGAACAATGTAAGAAACCAAGATTAGTCGATAACGAAGCTATATCTCCTTACAGCGGGTTTTTTCCAGAAAAGCATTAGCTTCTGTGCAGTGCCCATACGATTGTTTACACCGACCGTCTGAATGTTGATTAATGAGAGGCTACCGATACAGGTCCGCTTCGGCTCGAGGGCACGGTAAGGCCATCTATCTTCCCGAGAAAAGCCTGCATCGCATAGCATGTCCACCAGATGTTGTTCAGCTTCATTTCCTTCTTTGTTAATGTTCCGTAGAAGGGCATCAAACACTAAATCGTATTTTTGGAGACGGAGACCAGCAGCGTACTTAAGCCGGTGTATACCATATGCTTTCGCCTGTTCCTGTTGTTGAGGAAGAACAAAGTAATCAAGTTCTTCCCTTAGGACGATGATGGTCTGCTTGGTTAACAAAGGGTAATATGCTGGATTGAGTGGAATAGCAGAGATGGCCGACAGAGCGGTACCCGCTAGGCGACCGTCACCCATAGACTCTCTTTTATCCTGAACGAATTGCTGACGAGCGGCTTCAAAGAAATCGAGCACGTAAACGAGACATTTTGGATCAAAGTCAACATCGTTCGCGACATCACTCTGCTTGTTCCCCAGAACAGTGGCAGCAGTGGGACCCGAAGTCTTCTCATTCCCAGTACTGTTTAACACGAACCCGTTTGGAAACATTGCAATGAGCAGACTCTCTGGCAGAGAAACCTACATATATACGCACAAAGACCAAGGCTCAGTTGTCTGCCCACCGGCAGAGCCAGCCCTTCCTTTTTTTTTTTTTTTTTTCTCTTTTCAGCTTTTTTTTTTTTGCTTTACCAAGATGTCCCGGTAAACGTCGACATGAACACCACGCAGGCAAAGTTTAAATTGACTGGGTAATTCTGATTGGACCGTTACCTCGTCATCCGTTTGTCGTGACAACAGAGGTTCAGTATTTTGAATGAAGTGGGGTCTCGGGGCCTGAGTAATAGGTGATTCGGTGGGACTCATGAAACGAAGGAAAAGCAGGAAAGGAAAAAGTCAATATTTGGTTCCAGCGTACCTATGCGAACCAAGTAACCGAATGAGGAAACATGACGTTCACACAGCAGAAGTCTTGGGGATCTGTTAGCGAGAATTACCCCGCTGATCACCACACATACAGTAAGTTCCTTCATGAGTTTCTTAAACATGAGCACACAATTTTGGTACGAAAATGGACAACGAAATGTTGTCGAGGTGGGTGGTAAGCCTGAGTCCATGGACTACATCGTCGACCAAGAGCAATTCTCACACTCAGTATTTGAAAAGAATGCCTTCTGAGAGATCTTTGTCGGAGTAATGCGATGCGAATATACAGGCCTAGAGATGAGAATTGTCCTTTGGGAGAGGTGACAGAAAAACGTGCCTATGCCTCTTACACCTCTCAAGACAAGGCCAGGTTCTTCAGACTGAAGATTGAAAAAGTGTATGAATGCTTTGGCTGTAGCGCAACAGCTGTGTACTCACGTTCGCGCAGCACAGAGATTGATTAGACAGTATGAGAAGCACCCTGATAGTATCTTTGAGAGCGACAAGAAGAAAGGTTGTAGACCTATTCTGGCTAGGGAACAAGTAAAGGCCGTTATTACTTTTATTGATGCTAATACCTCTACTGCTGTCGCTGAAGTAACTGAGCATATCATGCAGCAGTTCGCTGGTCTTAAGATTACCCAATACATTGTTTATAACTTCATGAGAACCCAATGTAACCTTACGTTTAAACAAGCAGAGTTTCAGTCTGTCGAGAGAAACAACCCGGCAAAGATCGCGGAATGGCATGAATGGGTTCATAAGTAGGACAAAACTGACAAGGACTTCTTGTCGGACTTACAGATCGATCATGCTTGAGCAAAGTTGCTGCTGTCCCAATGTTTCCCTAATCTTATTAACACAGTCAATATATTATTGGAAATCTTGCTGATATTTCCAATGTGTTCTTGCTATGTTTTCGCTACGTTCTAAAGCCAAAAAAAAATTGTCCTCTTGATCGACGCCTACCAACAAGTTGATACACAACATTTCCGATACTTTTTATCTTCCTTTCTTTTTTTTTCTTTTGTTTAGGTAACCTTCTCGGCTAAGCCGATTCACTTGGCCAACATCGAACTTTATCCAATACCTCACGAGATGTACCGACTTGTTCCTCTTTTGTTTATTTTTATTTCACTTATCCTTTTTTTTTATCTGATTATCCTTTGAAATTTAGTATAAATAACCCCCTTTTAAGTCGAATAAACGACAGGTTTTTCTTCTCAATATTTCTTTTGATTGAGATTCTTTAAGAGAAAAGCTCTCTAAAAGAAGCACCCTTTTTTATCCATTGTGATTACACTGGGCCTCAGTTGGTTTATCAAGCAAGCATCGATAACCTGAATCCAGTCGAGATATCTTTTGTTTTATTATTACAATTTTTTTATGTTTGACTAAACACACTGCAAGAACTTACCGACTGTCTGAACTATCTGATCTAGCAAGTGATCATTGTCAAGACTTTATCAAGAACTCCGATTCTCTGAACCTTATCTCCCTTATCCTATATTTGGTTATCATTGATCAACCGATCAATTGTCAAGCCTTTGGTCCGACCTTTTCTGTCAAGCAACTCAAGCTATCTCTTAGACTGGGTGTTACACTTAGCGCTCACTTATTTTCGACATGACACAACGGCAAATTATTATCTACTGACAAGGCGTTATCCAAAATCACGCCGTGACAACGTTCTCGCTGTGTCTCGCTACGTTCTGGTTACGTTCTTGTTAGGTTCTGGCTGTGTCCCCGATGTATTCTCATATATTTCTTTATTCATTTTACATATCCAAACCGCTTAATAACTAGGTAATTTTCTCTTATGTTTCCGCTCTTCCGGTTTAAAGATGTTTGAAGGCTATTAAATGTACACGATGGCTGGATAAACATTGCTCTTGGCCTCTATTGTAGCGTTTCTTTCAAATATATGAATTAGCGTATAGCAAAATATCGCATTACTGCTATAATCTTGCTTCCTAAACTATAAACGAAAGAAGACATAGATGACCTGACATGATGCGCGTTTTTACCGCTCTTTAGACTTGCTAGCAAATTTATCAGCTAGTTTAGAAAGCCTTTGGATAACTATAGAACAAGGGAATAATTTGATGATATCCAGGACAAACGTATAAACGGTTCCAAGTGTACCATGGTGTCTATTCAACCGAGATTACATTTACTCATCTAATGCAACTGCCGGCCAAAAGAATGTCACTGAATTGGCTCCTTAGACAAAGCTACGATAGTCATAAAATCTTGGATCACGCAGTTGCTCAAAGATATTGTATCCTCGAAGTATCTGGTTATTGGCTAGTCAGCTAGAGGCGGCGCACTGCTTCCTTCACCTATTTTTTGATCTCAGTAATTCATGCATGCTCGGAAATGCTTAATTGCGCTTGCTTCAGTCTTAATCGAACCGTTGTAAACCTCAACCACGGTTCTGCTTTCTATCATCCACGGTTGTCTACTTATTTAACTTTTCAGATCTGGATATAACGTGACAACATCAAATCTTCGCAATTATTTGTTCTGACATAGAAAAATGGCGAACATTGAAATATACCTTACTTAATTTTGACTATGCGCTACACTTCTTTGTTATATTTTGCCATATACAGGTTATCCATCACGTACGCTTAAATTTTCATTTACAGTGCATTATGTTAGCATCCGGGGACCTACAGTTCGTCCATTACAAATTACAAATTGATGTACAAAGGTATGGAACCAATTGGAACGGGTTCAGGGAGACCAGGCTGAAATCCTTTGAATCCATCTTTCGGGGGCTGATGGACTGAACGGATAGGGTGGAAGATTCTCTGTCTATGTTATGTAAACATTAGCAAAAAAAAAAAGGTTTCTTTTTAAAGTCGTTACCCGATACTTACTTAATATGGATCAGACGTTGTATTTTGTCTGAAACTTGTGTGCCGATGTCGCTCTTGGCGATCTGCTTAAACGACAGCAGTTGTTCTCTGGTGTATTTTATTGGTTTGCGATATGGAACGTCCAACCTTCCACAACTACTTGCTTTATATTGACTTTCTTTTGGTGTTCTAAGCGATATAAGGTTTTTCTTTTCTTCGGCAGACGCCCAGATACTGACTGAATCATCAAGGCACGTATATTTCTGTTTAAGAATTGGCAGCGAAGATCGTTCTTTGTCTTGTTGTGATTTCGCCTTATTCCGCTCTTGGTTTGGTTTTGCTGCTTTCGCTTAGAATGACGCAGAAATGGGTATCAACTCAGAGTGAAATGCATCGACACGCTTAATCTACCTAACTGAAGTGCTTTTTCGTTCCATGGACTGATCGATGGCTTTGGCTCTCGAGTGCTCGTCATATAATGATGGCTAAAACGCTTCTGTGCATCCTGCATGTTTGACATGAAAATATTAGATAGAGAGCGAAAGAAAGACAAAAGAGACATCTGCTTCGATCAATTTTCCTTTTTTAAACTTTCTCACAGTGACGTCTTTGATAAAACTTGATTGTTCTTTATGAATCAAATTTCTAACTATGCTAAAATACAAAAATTATATTCATTTATTCAATGAAACACACGAGAACAGAAGAGATATACTGGAAATGGAGAGATATCGTATACAGCAAAAAGTGAACTGTTTTGTTTTATCGTCGAGTTGCACTGTTCCAAGCGACATTGACAGCAGCATTGCGCGCTGCAGGAGACTTGCCGATGTGTACAAGTGCGTCATTTTTGGCTTCGTTGAACGTATGACCTGCTGCTTTGTAATGGTCATATGTGATTTTGTATAGGAACAATGCCATAACGCCCATCACAAGCCAACACACCGTTGCAAGAATTGTAAATATACCAGTTACAATGAACTTGTCGGAAAACAATGTCACAACCAAGATAAGTCCCGCCCCGCCTCTACCGTAGGGAGAATACATTGTCAGCTAGATCATCAACAACGTCTCAACCAATACCGGTTACTTACGTGGAAGGAATACCAACAGCCATATAGAATGTGTACAGGATGTGGAAGCCATTAAAAATAAAGAAGAAATCTAAATCCAATGATTCATTAAATAAAAAGCAGCAATTAATAAGGCGGAGATAATTCATTTAAGGACTTACAGTAGTACAACGAGACCTCTTTCATATACGCGTTATAAACAGGTCGATACCATAAGAAAAAGCTGGCCAAAGAGTGTGTGAACATTTGTGTGAGAGCTATACCCATGTTTGCTGGCGCAAAATCGACAGAAGTAGGATGAGAAATAAGCAAACAAAGACAGGCGATAAAGTTGAGCACAAGGGTGAGTTCGAATAAGAGCCACTCGCGATAAATCCACCATACGGTCGATTGATGCTGTAAGGGAATCTCACTATTGATATCAAGATACATCAAGGGAAAACAAGGAGGAAAGTTATTGGCGCCTGGACGCTGAGACCGACGTTGTTGGTCTTCAAGAGCTCTTTCTCGGTCGGCCAGCTCACGTTCCTTCTGACGGAGAGCTTCTTCCCTAGCTTTTAGGTCAACATCACCGGAACTACTGGACTGTGTTTTGGTGTTTGCGGCAAAGGGATCATGGGCGTCCGAAAGTTGTTGGTATGATGTTCCTGAAAAGTCCTCTGCAGTGGTCTGTTTATGGGAGACTTCCTCGAACTGGTAGGACTGTTCTTCACGATGAGAATTCAAGGCTGAAGTAATGGAAGGATCCTGAAAGGGATTTTCGGGATCATCGAAGGGTCCTGGCTGTTGCGGATGGGCCATGGTTGTATGGACTTGGCAAAAGGGAACAGAGCAAAGGGACGCAGCTTAGCCAAGCAATTTACCAGAGAGGAAGTCACAGGCATAACCATAACCTTAACACCGACCTCCAAACAAGATGGTCCAAACCGAGTTAAAACCGGGTGGTACAGCCAGTCCCAGCCCGAGAACAATATGATATTATCAAGAATAAATGCATCAGAACAAGTGGGCACGTTTCAGCAAAATACATGCAAAAGAAAGGAAGACTGCCAAAATAGGATATTATCTAAAGCAGCGACATAAACCCAATTGAATGGCTATGCTCTCTAAAAATCAGGCTTAGTTCGATTTTATTACTAGCTGATTATCTCTACTTGACCGACTAATGCAAGATTAGATGCGCCTGAATGCATTTAGATACTATATTTCGTAGAAATAATTTTGCAATGAATAAAAACTGACTAAAAAGTTTTGATGTAAATCCTCCATTTCCAATAGGGTTTAGATGCTCAGGACAAGTTATTGCGTTCATTAGACCCAGAAAATAAAAACACATAGCCAAATCATAAATTATAAAGCACACCTGGTCTATTCCTTCTGCGTACCGTTCCACTATTTTACAATTTCTCATGGCATACTTTCTGAACCCAAATGACGAGCAAATGTTGTTAACAACTCTGATAGGCTGTAGTACATGGACTGCATTGGTATACGTAGTATCAGCGTAATTCTTCACATACAATAAATCGAACGTGACGTAAATTATGTGTACTGTGTTGCGACGCATCAGTAGATGATGCAATTTTACGTACGCTATTTCGGAAATGGAGGAATATTCGTACTTGTTCATCAACTAAATTTAATATCCTTTAAACAAGGTTGCATAATATCCTATATCGTTTTACTAATACACAAAAGTTTTGCAACCTCGGAATACATACATCTAATTAACTCCTCAAGCAGATTTCCATCACAACATGACACTTGTTCCAAAGTATGTCAATATAGAACTAAATAAGTTTCTGGGCCGTTTTTCCGGCAAACGTTTTAAAAAGCAAGAAAGAACTGCTTCTCAGCTTAATGTTTTCTTTCCTTATCAATGCTTTTAGTTCTTGACATTTGGCTCTTTCCAAGCTTCTTCCAAGATTCTGTCAGTTTTCTCATGTACCTTTTCGGATCCTATGAATCCTATTGATGTGCACGCAATGATTGATAAAAGATATGAATGAACACGAGCGAACAAAGAATATTCGAGTACTGCGCGAATGAACCTCGAATTCATTCAAACAGACATCCGAGTGAAAATAGGCGAATATTTTGCCGATCCCGACCCTACGCTTTTATGGAAAGACCGGAATAGCATAAGCATGTTAATACAAGTACTGACTTGTTCTACTAAGGGAATACATGTCTGGAATTATCAAAGTACAGGACTAAGAGCAATCGATATCAGTCTGTTTCACTTTTAATGTTTATGTAATGATAATGGTTTTCTTTGGAAAACTAAGCGTGAACCTAGTATGTCGTAAACAAAAATGGAAGTGGGTTATAGGTCTGCCGATATTGTTTCGTTCGCAAGCAATTCTTGACGAGAATAGTTCAATAAGTTAAGCTGCAATAATTAAAAAGCGAATCGCTCGACATAGCTTGCTTTCGAAATTTATTTGCCAATTGTACCCAGCAAGAACTCGCACACAATATAGTTATGATTTGATGCTTACTTTCCGAGAGAAGTCCGGTTTGTCTCATATATCATTAAACCATTCAATGCATTTGCGATTTCTACCTAACTTTCTGTAGAATGACTTGAAAAGGATATCAGAAAATCCGCTGCCAAAGGTGCTTAATGGTAGCTATTTGAGTTATTCCTCTGCAACTATAGCATTGGAGGATTATGGAATGATTTGGCCATCTCATGTTTAGCTGGAGGCTTCTCTTTTTGTTTCAAAACAAAGTGCTCTTGTCAAAAAAAACTTAAGGTTGTCTCGAATACAGAAATCAACCATGATTGGTCTAGGTGTATCGGACGTTTAACCGTATCCAAATCGATTAAGGAGATCAACTTCCATCTGCTTTGCCCAAAGTCATCTTCTTTTCACTTTCTATCTTTATTGCACCCAGTCTATGATGGATGCGTTTTTCCACGACTTATCTATATCCTTTGGTGGGGAAGTAGCACCGGATCATCTCAAGCTAGCGGCATGTATACTGTCAACCTACCCAAGCGCACTTTTTTTTCGGAAACTACCTATCAGTCAACCCATCTTAAAGCACTTATTTTCCATTATTTCCACTATTTTTACTATGCTGATCGTCTTAAAGTCCTATGTTGGTTTCCTTCATATTACCCTTACATGTCTCTGCACGTTCCTTTTGATGAAATACTGCCAACGTCCTAATGGTCCTTGGATAAATTTTTGGATAGTCATGACTAGCATGTCGATTTGGTAAGGTTATAAAGTGGCAAAAGTAAAAAAGGAGATCTCACTTTGCATATTAGTCACCTTGACCGTCAATGGAAGGGGTATTATGGCGACACAACTCTAGATTATTCAGGGGCACTGATGGTTTTGAGCATTAAGCTATCGTCCTTTGGTTGGAGTGTTCATGATGGGCGTAGAAAGGACCAAGACGCACTGACCGAATATAACCAACGTATGAAAATTACACAATACCCTAGCGCAATAGAATTCTTTGGATGGGCTTTTTTCTTTGGAGGTTTCCTTACCGGTCCAGCCTGCGAATTTATGGATTATATGCGATTCACAGAAGCTGGCCCTGAAGAGGTATCTAAGGAATCGGTCTGGATGCCTGCTATAAGATCGACTGTCAAAGGCCTTTTCTTTTGCGCCATCCTTATCAAATGGGCACCAACCGTCAACTATTTTGCAGCACTGGAACCAGCATGGGAAAAGATGCCATTCTATAAACGGTAACAGAAGAAAAGGGATCCTGTTGTTTTTTTTAACTCGTTCTCTGCAGGCTACTGTTCCTTCAAGGTGCAGGTCTAATGACACGAAGCAAATACTATGTTGTCTGGTCTTTTGCCGAAAGTGCATGCATCCTTTGTGGGTTTGGATTCAATGGATACGATGAGCAGGGTAATGCAAAGTGGGACCGGCTGATCAATGTCCGCATTCACGGTGTCGAGTTTGCCCAATCTTACAAGCTGTTGTCAGAGGCCTGGAATATCGGTGCCAATATCTGGCTGCGTCATTATGTATACTTGCGAATGGTACCTGCAGGGACGAAACCCAAACCAACCAGTGCCATTATTACCTACTCTGTATCAGCCATGTGGCATGGTTTCCATCCTGGATATTATTGTAAGCATCGACTTTGCTATAGCATGTAGCTAAGCAATTATATTATAGTCATGTTTGTATCCGTCTCCTTCCTTCAGATTCTCGGACGTAAAATCCGAAGATGTGTGCGACCGCTTATGTTCACTCCTGATGGAAAGCAGCCCTTGCCTTTCTGGAACACTGCATATAACACGATCGGATGGATTACAACGATGGGTATCATGAATATCCTTATTGCACCTTTTGATGTTCTTTATGTGTCAAGAACAATGCATATCTGGCGCGGCGTGTATTTTTTCCATATCTGGTTCTATTTGACCGTTTCCGCTCTTTGGTACGTGTGCCATCCGCAATTATTGGTATGGCAGAAGAAAAGAATGGAAAAAGCCGGTTTGCTGTCCAAGGATAGTGGAGAACGAAAGACGCAGTGAAACTGTTTGGAGAAAAGTGCATATATTCTTTTGTTTCACTTCGATTTTTTGGTCTGTTTGTTTCTGTTTCTAAGTGTTGCTAATCCCAATATGCCACTGACGCCAACTAATCCGCAAATAAGAATAAATAAAGGTAACCGTATGGCGTATTCCCACGGCGGAAAGTAATCATGAAGCGCGCTGTCCTCTTCGGCAAACGGCTGGAAAAAAAAAAAGAAATCGTTTCATTTGAGTAACGCGAAAATACATATTCTCTGTTTCTACAAAATATGTCTTTATGTCTTATTTTCGTTTTCTTACCAGGACTAACGACCAAAAGGTATAATAAGTGAATATGATTATAGCCGCAAAAAAAGCGCCAGCGCCTACAAGCTTATCCAGACTGGAACTCTACATGCAGATGATACAAGTTATAATCGAGATGTCTTTCCAATGGTTTACCATGAGATGACTGATGTGTGCGAAGAAGAGATGCCGCGAAAAGGTCAGTCACCATTTTTCAACTGCAGACGGTTCGTGTATGTGTGTGCTACGATGGATCCAAATAGATCCAATGCAGTCGTGCCCTTGACTTGGAAATCTAAGAAAAATGTCCCAAGACATTGCTAAAGAGAAACAATCAAATGCAATGCAGACAGCACCCTCTTTCAATAAAAAAAGAAAAAAGAGCCAATTCCATGCTTATGCCATAATCTAAATACCCGTGTAAATGTTGTTTTGTTTGCCACGGATTACCGTATTACTTCAGCGTATATAATACCTGTCTATTACAATTTAATGTAACCAGATGAAGCAAAGTACATGATAATGGAACCTCGTATTAGTGGACAGCTACGTCAAACAACCCAATAGAACAATCTAACGAACATGAAAGTTGGCAGAATGTTTACCCTAGGTAGAAATTAAGATATGGATAGTTCATCATTTAGTAGGCTATATTAAAATCTTGGCACGGTATACTCTAGTACCGTATGTGCTGAGAATGTTCCTGGAAGAATAGGTCGTACTTTGGCAGGTATGAAGACTGTGATTGAAATACTTTACCCGTGACACGTGACGCACTGTGCTCAACCCGGTTTGGCTGCGTTCGGTCTTTTTCCTTTCATTCCTTCTCATCATGACACGAGCAACTGAAGCATTCACTATACTAGGACTATCCGCAGTTCTTTATTTCATTCTTTATTTTGGTTTTATTCCATTACCTGATGTTATTCAAAATAAAATCATTCCTGTGGTAAGGCATGGCCAGGAAAACGCGTGAAAAAGATAAGATGTTTAATCCCCTTTGTTGCTTAGTTTCCCTGGTGGGTTCTAATGGCTTTTGGATCCTATAGTCTTGGTTACCTCGGATGGCACGTAATGACATTTAGTGATTGTCCTGAAGCTTATAATGAGCTTATGTTGGTAAGAAAGGGGGGATAGTCTGATGACCTGTTTTTAGTTAATACACTGCAAATAACAATGCAGGAAGTTCAACAAGCCAAAACCGATCTACAATCTAAAGGCGTATCATTGTAGAGACCAAACACTAATAGATCGCATTTCTATATCCACACAATCCTATTTGCACCAAAAACACGATTCTCTTCTATCCCGCCCAAGACACGCATGTGTTCTTTTTGTTTTTTGTTTTTGTTTCGTTATTTGATTTATTTGATCAGATCGTACACGCAAAACCGTTTTCAGGCTTAGGCAGAGACTTCCTGGCGAGGAGCACGGGGACCACGGTTGTTGCGGGGACGACGGACATCAGTCTGGGCAACGGGAGCAGCCACCTGAACACCGGGAAGGTTCTCGAAGTTAAGAGACTTAAGGAGATCCTTAGTGTCCTGATCAATTTCAATGACGTTGGTGTCCAAAGCAGAGAATTCGGGAACGTAGTTGTCGCGACGTTCACGTTCTTCTTCTTGCAACTTGAAGGAGATACCACGGACGGGACCACGGGAAATACGCTTCATCAAGTGGGTGGTGAAACCAGCGATCTTGTTGCGGAGACGCTTGGACTGAAGAATGGCAACCTCATCGCAGATCTTCTTGTTGGTCTGGAAATCCAAGGTAAGACGAGGATAGTACTTCTCGATCAAGACACGGGAAGCCTTCTTGACAGTCTTGGTTCTAACACGACCCTATCATCCATTCGATATAAGCATTCATCCATCCATTGAATCCATCTCTCGACAGTTGTTGAAGGTTACCATTGTATCTACTTGGAATGGATAAAGAGGGATTGCATCGATTTCACCATGTGCAACCACTTCACTGTGTCCGGGTCCTCCGAAACGAGTCACCGACCATATTCGGGGCCAATCGGACTATTTTACTGGCACTCATGCAGGACGATTTTTTAATCATCAAAGCGAGAATAATCAATTCTAACTCGCTGATAAGGATAGGATCCCATTTTGTCTAAATTAGAGGATAGCATTTCCACTTATTTGTTTGTATTCATGCTTTTCTTGTACACAGAGATCGTCAGGATTTCCATGTATTGAAACGCCGATCATCTGCTTGAACGAAAGCATGAAAGGGCATGGCCCATGAATAGCTAGTAAAGGAAAGGGGAGAGTTTATCATTGTATTTCCTTCTTTGTGCGTCGCTGGGGTCAAAAAGCAAGTCGTCGTTGTATGTGCCAATAAACCTCGCGTTCAGCGACCGCTTCAACTTCTTTTTTTCCGTTTAGCCTTCTGTACCAATGAGTTACCAAACGGAACGCACTGTGGAAGAAGACAAGGCACCTTACGTTTCCTCAATGGACGATTATGAGGACAACGTATCCTCAGAAGCCCTTCGAGAAATTCCAAAAAATGTCATACCAGACTTTCGCAATCTTAGTAATAGAGCTGGTCTTCAAACGGAATTAGGCACCAGCGATGCTTCCGAAATCATACAAGCACTGACAAACGCGCAACGGAAACCCGTACCTCAACCAGTTCAAACGGGTAGACAGCTTAAACGAAGTTCAACAGCGCGTTCCCAACTACGCACACCCAAAAGCCCCAAGACTCCCAAATTACCTTCGCAAGCAGAAGCCATCCTACCGTCATCGGGTGGCATTCCGGATTGGTTTCGTACAGGCTGGACGGCGTTTTCGACAAAGACTAACCCTGGAGGACCGCTCCCTTACAAAGCGACCGAAAAAAAGGCAAATCCGTTTGAACATCTTATATCCGAACTGTGCTACTGTGAGTGGTGGAGTAGCACAGGTGTCATCTTCGTAGTAGGAATCATATTTTGGCAACTCGCGCGAATGGGTGGTGGAACCGTCACCTTCCTCGTGGCGTCCTTATTTGTAGGTACGCATCCTGGCTATGAAAACTGAAGAAAAGCAACTTTCTCATATATTTTGGTCTAGCGACGTACTATCAGATTGCGGCTTTTCGGTTTGAGAGAAACTCCCGAGACGATATCGTACGCGAGCTAGCGAAATTACGGATAGAGACAGATACAGAACCTGTAGAATGGCTCAATGGCATGGTGGAGAACTTCTGGCTTATTTTCGAACCGGTGCTTAGCGCTTATGTCATTGAGAACATCGATACCTACCTAGTCGACTATTTACCAGGGTTTCTAGACTCGGTCCGCTTAACTACATTTACCCTAGGTACCAAGCCATTCAAAATTGAAAGCGTCAAGACTTTGCACGATACGAATGAGGATACTGTGGTCAGTGCACATAAAAGGCAATTTCTTTGTTTTCCGTTGCTAAAAGTGCTGTTGCTCTAAAGTGCATGGACTGGACTGTATCATTTATCCCGAATGATACCTCAGAAATGACCAAAAAACAAATTGAACGCAAGATCAATCCAAAGGTCGTGCTAAATATTCGATTGGGAAAGGGTATGGTTGCAGCTGGTATGCCAGTGTTGGTGGAAGATATGAGTTTCGGAGGTCAGATGAGGATAAAGCTTAAATTCATGAGCAAATATCCGCATGTCAAGATGGTAGAAGCCTGTTTCATGGATAAACCTCAATTCGACTACGTGCTGAAACCTATCGGTGGTGAGACGTTTGGATTTGATGTCAATAATGCAAGTATTTACGTAACCTAGTAATGTTATTTTACTGAAGTTTAGGAACTAGATCCCTGGACTGCAAAGCTTCGTGCGCGACCAGGTACATACGATCCTGGGTCCTATGATGTACTATCCAAATACGTTTGCCTTTGACGTCGAGAAATTTTTCGCTGGCGAGCTTGATATTAGTAAGAGAGCTAGACGGCAAGAAAGATATTATGAATTGAACTATCTGTTATAGCTCAAGCCAACGGTGTCTTGGCTGTTACCGTCTACTCGGCGTCCAGCATCAGTTCGGGCGATGGCTCACTTAGTCCATACATACGCTTCTTCCTTGACAAGGCTCAAGAACTTGGTCGTACTAGTGTGCGCGAAAACACCCTCGAACCAATTTGGAACGAGACTCACTTTTTATTGCTTAATAATCTGAATTCGATTTTGACATTTGAACTTCGAAATCACAACACAGCAACAAAGGATAAACGTATCGCACGAGCACATTTTGATTTGGCGGATCTAACTGAAGAGGAGGAATATGAGTTGCGGGGACTGTAAGTGTATTTTTAACAATCCCCATGATATGAAGAACAAAAAGAAAGATTTATTTGACCGGGTCTTCACAGGGATCTTGTCATGCAACGACACGGAAAACCTGTTACCGATCTCAAGGCAGACATGCGTTATCTGCCAGTGTCCAAGCCTACCACTCGAGAAGACGGTTCAATAGAACCTGCGGCAGAATCAAGTAACTAGAATGTTCCGGTGTAAGCTCATATTGACGTTTGATGGACGGATAGATTCTGGTGTCCTACGATTTACGGTGCATGAGTGTCATAATCTCGGATCGAACAAGCTTTGCCCTTATGCTCGTGTGATTATTAATGGAGCGGAAAAAATCAAGACTCCTGTGTTTAAATACAATGCCAATCCCAAGTTTGAACGACCGGGTGAAGTAGTTGTATTGGACAAAACAGAGGTGTTTGTCCGGGTTGAAATTAAAGACAGTGTCAGTTTTGCGGAGGACAGAGTAATTGGTGTTTGGACATCGTACCTAGTCGACATGATGGAGGCACAACAAAAAAATGAATACTGGTGGGATCTTCAAGCAGACCAAAAGTCTGGCGCCCGAATTCGTCTGAGTGTCCAATGGAAACCAGTGATCATGACAGGCTTGACCCAGGGAATGGGAGGTCACGGGTACTATAGTAAGTTAAGGTTAATCGTCGTAATGTTAATGTCTAAGTACATGGTATAGGTCCTCCTGTAGGTGTAGTAAAGTTCTCTTTTTGGGAAGCTAGAGATCTACGCAACGTCGAAGCAGTAAACAAATCCGATCCCTACGTTCGAGTAATGTCTGGTCTTCAGATACGGGCAAAAACTGAGGTTGTGGATAATAATCTAAATCCAGAATGGGGAGAGGTGCACTATGTTCCGGTTCACTCTATCAGAGAAGATCTTGTGCTCGAGGTTATGGATTGGAACGCAAAGACAAAGGATCGATCTCTTGGGTACACAGTACTGCGCATGAAAGAGCTGATAAGGCAACGTGTGGGCGACCAGGAAGAGAATCCAGACAAGTGGTTTGAACCATTAGGAGTTAAGGTGGACAGGTAAGCAGAGAAGAGAAGCTTTGCGTAATAGCTAATAAGAGATAGATGGGCGCCTTTAAAATCAGTTGATCGCAGATCACCTACAAAGGGAGAATTGCGCTATACGGCCGAATTTTTCCCTACTTTGGCGGTACCGCAGATGAGAGATGAACATGAAGACGAAGATGAAGACGAAGAACTACCAGTGCACGATCTGCATGGCGTACCAATTAAGTACACGCCTGACGATCTTGTGGATCTTTCAGTCTATAATTCGGGAGTACTAACGGTACGGATTCACGAAGTTAAATTGGCGAAGCTTTCCCACGTATATTGTCAATTATTGGTGGACTCTCTGAGTCCGCAATTCAAAACGACGAAAGCCAAGGGCAAAACGCTAGCATTTAATGAAGCAGGAGATGCTTTTGTGAAGGAAGCCGACTTTTCACGAGTGGCTATAGAGATCAAGCCAGCGAACACAAACGAGAAGGATGATACGAAAGTTGGTCACTGGGTGGATACAGTCAGCAGCATTATCCGTCGTATTCAGCGTAATGAACGCGAGAATAAGGAAAAAGTGGAGGATGGGGACTGGTACGAACTTCTTGGTACTGGTGATCCAGGATGGATTCGCTTAAGTTTCAGCTACACTCCCCTTATCAACTTTACCTTAAACCCTGATGAGAGCTTGGACAGTAAGTTAATCTAATTGAAAACAAATCAGGATATTGATGATTTTGTTGGAAAGACCAAGGAAATCTTACGGTAACGTTGCTTAATGCAAAGAACGTTAAAGCTGCTGATAAATCGGGTTAGTACGAACGAATAACAAGGTTTGGTACAAATGTCTAACTCATTGAAAGGTACGAGTGATCCTTATGTGGTATTCACGGTTAACGGAGAACGGGTTCACACGAGTCAAGTCGTCAAAAAAACGCTATCACCTCAATGGCAAAATGAACAATTTGTTGTTCCAATCGTACGTTTTCTCTCTAGAAGCAAAGAAAAATTCGCTCTGATATGTCCAGTTTTCTTAGCCATCCCGAGTTACAGCTAGTTTCAGGATTGAAGTATTTGATTGGAATCAATTCCAAGGACACGATCCCATAGGTAAGTCTGAGAAGCGTTGCAAATTTCTGGACGCTATAGCACGGTTTGGATCCAGGGTCTGGCGGAATTTCTATTCGAGGTGATTGTGTTCAAAGTTTTGTGGCACGCGATGTTATGATTCCACTCGATGGAGTATCTGGCGTTTCCGGGTCTGTGCGGGTTAGACTGTTATGGCAACCCCAACTACTAGTACGCAAAAAGACACACACATCTATGTTAGCATCAACTACACGCATTTTCACCAAGACGACGATGAACGCAAAGACCACATCAACGTTTGACTATTCTAAAATGCCACAGACCAGTCGATCTACGTCCATAATACCGTCAAGCAGCAGTCGCGTTAAAACAGTGATGTCCAGCCATAGTCGGACATCATCCGTGACTGAAAGTGTAACAGAATCAACAGTAAAGCGTAATAATGGAGGCATGGACGGATCAATTATGGTTCGCCTTATTGAAGCCAGAGGGCTTAACGGAGTAGACAAAGGAGGCACGAGCGATCCTTATGTACGCGTGAAAATCGGGAGACAGCTGATCCATAAGACGAAGTTCGTCAAGAAAAGCCTCAACCCAGTTTGGTAGGAGTACTTCCTTTTTTTTTTTTTTTTTTTTTTTTTTTTTTGGTTACGAGCATAAACTTAAACACCTCCGTTAGGCAAGAATATTTCCAATACAACGTGTCAAGCCAACCCACGATCTTGGATATCAAAATTAAAGATCATAATACGTTCAGCCATGATGTGGACTTGTGTGAAGGACAATGGGATCTTTGGGATCTGATCAATCCGCCCGAAGAAACCAAAATAGATAGATGGCTGCCACTGACCCCTGATGGAAGCGGCGAGATTCGCATCACGATTAATTTTACAGCAGGCAAACGCGGGGTTCGAGGTTAATAATACTTGCTAGCAATAAAAGAGATCACGCATTCTTTGTACCCTGTGTTGCCAGGGAAAAGAATACAATTTCAGGATCGTAAGAAGGTTTCTTCAGACCGAAAGGTCCAAAAAAAAAACTTTATCAGGGAAGGAGCTCATGCTTGCTTAACAAGGCGATATGGCGATCGACGCAGCCTTCAACACTTCCTTTTAAATGGAGGCGCTTATTATATACATACAGATTGCATTTGTGAAACAGAGAAATACAGCAGAAGGTTGCTGTTGCA
Organism: Apophysomyces trapeziformis B9324; assembly: GCA_000696975.1. Taxonomy (NCBI): domain Eukaryota; kingdom Fungi; phylum Mucoromycota; class Mucoromycetes; order Mucorales; family Mucoraceae; genus Apophysomyces; species Apophysomyces trapeziformis. The sequence goes on from JNDP01000851.1 coordinate 59,963, forward strand.
GCGCATACCCCTCTTTTGGCCAAAAATAATTATATTTGCTCTTATATCTCAAAGATATAAAATATTATTCTCGGATGCTTCTGCAAAATACGAGCTTTCCCCGTGCAAGGGAGCTTCATTTCAGGTACCTTTGTACAACATCGACTTAAGTCTAAATCTCTACAAGAAGAACGTTATTGTTTTAAAGTATTTTTGGCAAAAGAGCATCTGAAATACTACCTATTTCCATAAACGAGCCTTTTGCTTTCTACAATAGAATACGTAGATTGCTTAAAAAAGGGGAACATTCCTTCTGAGTTACAATGTCCTTCTGTTTATGCTTTCAGTGTATCATGATCAAGGACCCTATTAGATAAAAATCAAAGTTTAAATGTTAATGTAGCTAAACAACATTAGATGGCATGAAGCCTAAATGATACTCAGCTCAAGTTATATGAGCTTACAGTAACAACTTCAAGCCCAGATCATTAACAAGGCCTACTTGCAACAACTTCTGAATCTGACTACATCAGGAAAACAGAAACATAAATTGAAAGGCCCGAGAGCTGTCTACTAAGGCCCAGGAAGGTCAAATTGCCTGCTCTCTCTTGCTGTGATGCTACAAAGTCTATAAAATCCATCAGTAGCCAGCTGTATAGTCAGGATACGGAACAAGATCATGCTGAAAATCTCTAGTTATTGCTTGGACCCACATAATAAAGACTATATATTACCGATTCAGAATTAAAAAGGCAAGAAGCCGTTAATAAGGATGTTCTGCTACACGTTTCTTGTATCTTATGCGCACCAACGCATTACATCTTTCAGGACATAACTAAAACCTGTCAGCAACGGTCCGGAGCTGACTCTTCTTAGCGCAGTTACAGCATTCACTAGGCTAATCTACCGACCAAAACATATCTGTCAAGCACATTGTAGAATATAATGGTAATGTAACGATTGGTCGAACAATTCTAAGCGTAAATAACCACATCAAAACCTGTTCGGGAAGATGTGTTTGCAGCAAGTCTACGCTCACTCTTTCCTTGTATGGACTGTGTTTTCGAATTCCATGCTCGCCAACGAACTGTACAATAGACTACCTACGCTAGCCGCAAAGAGCCTTGGACGAGATATACTCTCGAGTCAAAAAGAAGACATCGTGTAGTACATGGTGATGGAAGCTTTGGTCATACATATAGAGCAGTACATGCCAAGACATTGCGCTAATACTTATCTCACAATGTGATCATAATTGTTATTAATGAAATTGCGACCAAGTCGTGAATGCTCCAAATCTACAAGCTGATATGACCGCTGTAGACAATGGCAAAGTTTCTTTACGCTGTTTGGGACCTGCCTGCACGCTGTACAATATTACCAAACAAGCCATACAATTCGCAATAGGGACGTCAACGAGGTCAGGAATATCTTATACAATTCTCTGGCCCATGAGAGAGAAGAGCGGTGACATGACAGCTGCATTAGCCAAACAAGCATAGAATGCATTGGTTTAGTTATGTTCGGATAAAATCTTTCGTATGATTATATGTCCGGGTATGTATCTATATTACAACGCTTTCATTACGTGCTCCCCATCTCTGAAAAATCACTCATAAGTTGGGGTCCTTTACAAAGAGCGGGAAAAGTTAGTCAAACAAAGATATAACCAGAAAACGCCGATGAAACTAACTTGTTTTTTCAGATGCATCTAAATCCGTATTTTGTTCGGAAACATGCCAATTAATCAAGCTATGCCAAATATTCACGTCTACATCACGTTTGGTTGTAATGCTATCTGTGAATTTTTGTCTTATTTCTTAATATGTTCTCAAGTTTAGAAGGAGTCTATGGACGGATGCCATTTATCACCAAACAATATTAGAAGAAAAGCAATTCCTAGGACGGAAATTTGGTTCTTACATATCTATATACTGCGAAAGTCTATGTATGCATTTTATAAGAGGCTTCTTTGTCTTTAGACGTTTCATGAATACACGAACATCCTGTACGCGGCTTAACCTGGATCCACTAACAAATCCGTTCTCTGGGGATGTGTGGACGAGTATATATCAATATATATACCTTTTTATAATCAGTTCAAAAGGTACAGATCCTTTGGTTAGGTGCTCTCTGGGCTGAAGATCGCTTCTGCGCTTCGATCAAGAAGTGCATTTGTTTGCATCCAAACTTTATGCATTGAACTAGTTACGGCTTCGAGGTAAAATAACGGTTTTAGTAGGTTTTCTCCTCTTTAGCACTTCATTTTCATCATCGACCAAGCACGCTCCCGGATTCAAGCGTGACTTTCAGGGCAAAATGTGGGGTATCGCTTGCAACTCTCGTCTCTTTTAAGCAAATGTATTCTCTCCGCCTTTGTTAAAATGAGTGAAGCCTTTTCACATCAAAACTCTTTATCCTTCCAATAATGATTATATTTACGCAAACGTTGCCCTATCCGTTGTGAAAGGGTCGGTAAGTAAGGGTGTTGAAGTCCCGATGCGTTAAATGTTTTCCCTTCGTGCTAGCTTGGGCAAACTCTCACAGTGCGGTGGTGCCCGTAATTGCGATTTGTCCAGCTAATCCGAAAAGTCTTCTTTCGCTGTTTTCCTGCTTTTCCCCCTTTTTCACTGAACACCTTTTTTTTGACGTGTTTCATGTACCATTCAAAGACACTATAAACTAAACTTGAAATATACGCGCAATCCATCTACAACAAGCACCACATATACCCTGATTCCCTTAACTCTTGGTCACTTTTTTCATTTAGCTCATTTTACTATTGACATGAGTAAGTTGTTTGAATGCATAAAGATCAAAAAGTCCTCACCCTCCATATAGCACCTCCCTCAAGGCGAAGTCGCAAGCAAAACAAAGGAAAGTCGAGAGCACCACCACCAGAGGCATCCACATCAGAAGAAGAAAGTTCAGATGGAGGTTCCGTCACCCGGTGCGTATGCGGTGACCAACGTAAGTTTTTCATCCCCCGAAGACAACGTTAATGTTGGGCAATACAGATAACGTTGGTTTGATGGTTCAATGCGACAAGTGCGAGGTATGGCAACACTGTGATTGTGTTGGCCTGACTGAGGAGGAAATACCAGATCATTACTACTGTGATCTGTGCAAACCAGAGAATCATCAGATAATCAAAACCCATGGCAGGTAAATAGATAAATTCGGAAGGGATTAGGAACATGCTGGACTGAAAAGGGGCCGGCTGTGTAGAGTGACGCGAGCATACCAACCAATTGACAGTAGCCGGAAACGGCAATCTACGATTTCGGATGATGCAGGTCATTCGGCCGAATTACACAAAGCAGACTCGGAAGGCGGAAGAGTACCCAAACGCCGAAAACGTACGGGTCTGAATGGAACACGACTACGGCGGCCGGCTTCGCCAGTCGCCTCAGTACAAGTCCAGCCCGGATCAAGTTCACCTGAGAGTTTGGGCAAACCATCAATTGAAGACGAAACACAAAATCAAAATGGATGGCAGGGTGCAACAGAGGACACCCCATTAACAGAGTTTACTGATGAAGATGAATCTTATGAGCGCAGACCACGATCATCCTCCACTCGGCGAACTACAGTCGATACGAAGAAACCTGTTCGTCGGCAAACGTCAAGTTCGACCAACTCTTTGATTTCCCCTGACCAGAAGACACGACAGCAGTCCAACGGAAAATCCAAACAAGGCTCAAGACCATCTACACCACTTGCTGATGATACACAACAGGCACCGATGTGTATGCCCTATTGGAATGACCAGGGTCGACCGAATCGAGAAAGTTCGCCACCTGCTAAAGTGAAATATCCAAATCCAAAAATGACGTTAGTTGATATGAATCGACGTGCTAAGCAAATTCTGGATTATGTGGGTAAACTGCAACTTGATTTAGCTGGAAAGAAAAGTCAAGCTCCGCCAACAGCTCAACCCTACCGACCTCGATCCTTTTCCACTTCTTCCGGTTCATCTTTAAGTAGTGCATCCACTGTTCCTTTGTTAGATGAGGATAATGATGATGATGATTGGGGAAATCATTCGGTTTTATCGGCAACGAGTCCGACTACACCTATACCATTTGCACCTTCCATTTTAAAAAATCCCGAAGAGGAGACAGCAGTAGATATTATGGATCGAGTAACCCGAGAACTAATGAAATTTCAACGTAAATTTGGAGTAATGTGCCAACCAAAAGCAAAAAAAAAAAAACCAAAAAAAAAAAAAAAAAAAAAAAGGAAAAATAAAAATGGGCAACTGACTTTTTACTTTCTCAATTATTGTTTCACTGAGGCATATGGATGCCAAGAAAAATAGTTTATTTTTTTTTTAATATTTGTCATCTCGTGGTTTTGTTTTTTTTATAGATGTAACACTATTCCATTTCGTTGTCAGATCCAGCTTAAACAGAGCATATCCATGTCTAGAACTGCTCAATGAAAGTCTAAGCGACAAAGCCTTCGGGCGTAGCGACGATCATTTGCCGATCCCTTTCTTTTTGTAGTACAAGAAACAGAAAAAAAAAGACTTCCGTGGTAACAAATGAACAAATAGATTTTTTTAAGTTTATTATGGTTTCCATGGTTAAAAGATAAATGCAGGATGTTTGGATGGGTGGAGAAGACAGCACAGATGGAGAAAGAGAGAGAGAGAAAAAGAGAGAAACAGAGATCGACGGATAGGCGCGCGATTGCTGCTATAATTAGATATCGGTAACCCTGACCAAGAAAATGGACTAAAAAGGATCATTTTTTTTAGTCTGCGCAAAGAATCAAATCAAATCACCTTGTTTAGCCTGGAATTCATTCAAACCTGATAAAGGAACGTCGAACGAGTTATCCATTTGGTTTAGTCTCTATTACTGTATATGGATGTGCTGTCCCTCTCTTTTGCTCCCTAAACTGATTATTTATATACCGGGCTCATTCATCCCCAACCCCTATCCTTTTTATTCTTTTCTTTCTCTCTCTTTTTCCTGCCGCAATCGTTTCTCATATAACTCTCATGGCTTGGAGCTCCATCTTCCTATCGGTCATAGCCGGTGGTCTGTCGGCCCAGGCTGTCGTTACCAACTACACCTCCAACGCAGATCCCACAAAGATCAACATCCCTAACATCCCTCAGACAACCTCGTACGACGTGGCAACCGAATGTCAATATTATCAACCCCAAGGACTCACAGTGAACAAGGCTGAGTGGCCAACCATTTGGGAAATAGCAACCAGCAATGGTATGAACACCAGCCAGGAGTTCCAGAAATTGTACAACTCCATCGATTGGACAAAGGCACCCAATATCCCCGTCAGACAACTGACACCCGCAGGTGGACTTAATATGCAAGGCTACAATACTGCTCAAGATCCCGACTGTTGGTGGTCTGCTAGTCAATGTGTCAAGCCAAAGATTCAAGATGTATATCCCGATCTTTACGCTTGTCCTGAACCAGAGACCTGGGGTCTGGTAAGTGTCTCTTTTTTTAGCTTTTTTTTCCCTCTTGCTTGCTCCCCTTCCCCAATGTCACCCTTATTTTCTAAATCCCCTACGAAATACAAATACTCATCCCTTTTCTATAGACCTATGATGATGGTCCAAACTGTTCCCACAACGCATTTTATGATTATCTAAAACAAAACAATCTCCGGGCATCCATGTTCTATATCGGTTCAAACGTCATCAACTGGCCTTACGGCGCCCTCCGAGGTCTCAAAGATGGCCACCATATTGCTAGCCACACCTGGTCACACAAAATGATGACTACCCTGACCAACCAAGAAGTCCTAGCCGAGCTATATTACACTTCCAAAGCTATCAAATTCGTTACCGGTGTCACTCCCTTGTACTGGCGCCCGGTTAGTGTGCTTTTATTTTTGGATCGAGAAAACACTAACACAAGGTTTCTATATATACTGTAGGCCTTGGGTGATTTGGATGACCGTGTGCGATGGATCGCAACACAGCTTAACTTGACTGCCATTTTGTGGAACTTGGATACAGATGACTGGGCTGCAGGTGTGACGCCTGGTATCACTGCAGATACTGTGAATCAGAACTACGAAAACTTTATTAACATGGGCAAGAACGGTACCTTTGCTTCGTCCGGCAACATTGTACTATCGCACGAAATCAACAACATGACTATGGATTTCGCTTTGAAACATTTGCCAGAGATCAAACAGACTTACAAACATGTTCTTGATGTCGCCACTTGTATGAATATCAGCCATCCCTACGTGGAACAAACCGTCACTTATCCTGACTTTGATGCGGCCGTGAACCATAATGCCTCTCCCACCACTGGCGTGCAACCAGGTGCTAAAGGTAATAATTCTGCTGCTGGCGCTCATTCCATGCTTAATGGCCCATTGTTCTTGGCTGCTCTGTTTGGATTGTTGGTTCTTATTTAAAAAGAAAAAAAGAAAAAGAAAAAAAGCTTTCTATAGAAATTCTCTTCTTTCATTCTATCATGTTTTGTCGTCTTTTTCTCTTTTCTTTTTTCTTCCTTTTTGCCTGCAAAATGTTTTGTGTGTGCGAGTCTATTCCTTTCTTCCCTATCTTTTCACAGACAAGATGAGGATTTCTGCGTTTATATAACATTATTAATTATGTTTTTTTTTCAATCGGAAAATATTGTTTACTTTTTTTCTTCGTTATTTTTCGTCTGCAAAAAACGCCAAATGAACAAATCGGAGTCGGATGTCTCTCTGTTTTTCATCGTATGTCTCACAAGTAAAAATAGCACAGGTCACTATACAGAAAAAGAAGGCCTTTGGGACAGAAAACAAGAAACACATCTCTCCCTCTCATCGGTCCGTACAGGCAACAAATCCACACACGGATATCAGTCATCGACAACATTAGCAAAAACAAAAAAGCAAAGATAAAAGGCACTACAGATCTGAACTAGACTAAAGTACAATTATCCGGAAAAATGGGAAAAAAAGTAAGCGACGGTAGCTTTGATATAGATCTCGATATTCCATCCTCATGACAACCCAAAAAAAAAAAGCAGCAAACAGAAATGCTGCTGCAAACTCAGCCGGACAGATGCATCTCAGCCAACGGTAACCGATAATCCATATACACTAAGCTTCGTTTATGATTTATCAATCAATAAACTTCAAACAATCTGAGCCGTTTTTAATAAAGCAATGCATGGTATTGCAATATCTAAAAGATCATCTAACCTGGAGTTAATCATGATTATTCTCTTCTTTTCTGTACTTCTTAGATCATTTCTTTAAAAGGTTAGTCGATGGATCTGTTGCTAAAATGCATCCCTACGCAAAAATAAATAACATAAATAAGACAAATAATGCAAAGGATGACACTAGCGCGTTTCGATATACACTTTTTCCCAAACGCAACGTCCAATTTTCGAAACGGTACATCGTCGATGACAAATCAAATATATTGTTATACAACTCACCAACCCAGTGATACGTAATATATATGGGAGAAGCAAAATCCAAACTCGTCTATAACAATTTACACTAGGCCACGATAAATAAGACTTTTTGAACTAACGTTGGAAAGGTTTTGAATGTATCAGCTGCTGCAAAGCAATTAGCATGTCATATTCGCTCAGTGCAAAGATGGGCATTACAGTATGAGAAGGAACCTGACAGCGTCTTTAAAATTGTAAAGTCAACGATCGTCTGCGTATTTTAAATGGTGAACATAAGTTACTATTTATTGAATCATATCTCTCGCTACTCTGCAATCAGTTTTTTGCGTCGAGAAAAATGTCAAGCTTGCGCTAAAGGTAAGGTAGACATGCGTCCTTAGTAAATACGTTGTGCGAGAAGTACATTTCACCTACACCAACCTGACCTTGCAGCGGACACAAAATCCATCCCAGCAACGTGAAATATAGTCCATGGTTGGTAAATGGAAGGCATGCTGGAAGTCTTTCTACAAACCCTCGAAGGGCAATCCCAACGCATGGGTTGGGATTCGCGGCGCACTACATCCATGGTGGTCAACGGTATTCGATTTTCTTTAAAAGTACAAGTAAACACTTGTTAGAAAATGAAAAAGCCGCCAGTAGCTACAGATGGAAAAAGGTGTTGTCAATATGCGATTTTTCATTCTATAAAAGATGGAGTATGTACAGACACCTTATCCAAATCTACGGCATACGGACACTCCGTTAGGAGGGATGGTGCTCATCCTGGGGGGCCAAGACGATAGAAAGAAACCAAAGTGAGAGCGAAGGCATCTTGACCGCATCGACCATGAGAAGACTGCCCAACGTGAAGTGAGTCTAGGGCAAAGAGTGAAATTCCAAAGCGTATATACCTACCAACAGTGGGATTAGTCCCGACAAAAGAGAAAAGAGAAGTCCAAAGAAGAAGCGAAAGCGGCAACAATTCATACGTGTTTATGAAGGAACATGTCTAAAACGTCGTCATGGTGTCTTACCCAACACTAGCCTGGGATATTATGAATCACACTCTTCAGTAACAGATAATGACAACAAAGGTATTTGCTCGCTTAATAGGCATTGGAAGCAATATTGCTCATACATTGTAAGACGGTACGAAAAAAAAAAAAAAAAAAGAAGGAAAACATAGAGATACAACACCAACTCAAACCTGGATGACTTTAAGGAAAGGACCATCTGTCAAGGGCTTACACGAAAAATGGGATATCTTACAGTGGCACAGACTACCTTGCGAAATACTGTATTTTGGAAAATGCATCGACAAAAATCTGTGGATTGTCGTAGAGCACCTGCTTCAGAGATGCAAGGAACTCAAACTATGCAAGTAAACACTTTATCGATTTATGGAAGAACGTACCCGACTGGTGGTTGAGAAAAAGCTCAGTTATAACCTGCATACAGAAATAGCGAGGTTAATATCCAAGAACATCTCGACTGGCTGCGCTAAATGGGACATGGTTCTTCAAACAAAAATCATAGCTTTTACAAAAGCCAGATATTGGTCTGTGTTCTATATCAATACGGAACACAGCATGACATGGTGCAAGGAAGGGGTCCTCTGCAGCAATTGCAATGCCAAATACCGAGCAAATGCGACCACAATGTCGGTGGCAATCTTGATGTCAGATATTAATTAGATCCAGACTGGGGGTCCGACAGCCACCGTTCAAGGAAAGAAAGAGGGCGGTACAATTTTCATTTTGTAAGCAAAGGTACTGTAACTGTATATCAGGAGTGGGTCATGACTTTAGGCCACCAGCCAAATTGTGACCAGACTGAAATACTCAACAAGGCTGGCCATGTTTCAGGCACCGTACACTTGCAAAACTCTCTCTCTCTTCACAGTATCTCTGTGTGTGTCCACTTCCACCTAAATCTAAATTCAGATACGGTTAGGTGTATAAGATTAAAAAAAAAAGAAAAATAAAGAAAAGGGAACATAGCAACAGGAATACTAAAGCAGACAACTGGGGATAAACTAATGATAATGTGAGCTTCATTCACCATTGTCTTCTTAATCTTCCTGGGAAAAAAAAGAAATGGAAGCTAAAAAGCAAAGAGAAAGAACAGATGGAATTCAAACTATAGTAAGATTCTGTTTGAGTGGGTTATCTATTTAGCATTTGATTAATCTGTAGTATAGCGTTTCTTCCACACACATACCTATTGTCGTGTGCGAGCAAGAATTTGCAACACATCGCGGTCCTCATTAAACGCATAATGAAATCAAATCATCAGTAGTTCGGGAGTTCAGTCATACACATCGACACTGATAAGCCAGGTGTTAAACTTTTTAAATATCTTTTACAAAGTACCATAGCTTCACATAATCAGAAATCTGGTCTTCGCAGAATCATGGAAGCTGGCCCTATTTGGTTTTTTGGACTTGGAGAAAATTTCCTAGTTAAAGTTAAGTTTTTATGACTCGGATAACACAGTGTAGCAATGGCCGGGATATATCAACGAACCGGGTATGTTTTCCGCAAAATAGCTATTCTTTATATAAAGATTGCAAATGTCCTTGCTTTTCTTTTTCCTTCAAAGTTTTTGATAGCTAGGTCTTCCGAAGGCTAGTGGAACGCTACATCGAAGGTTCTAAATATGATTGTTCAACATCAGTGCCTCCGAAGCATGTACCCCAGAGCAACAGCAGGAGGATACCCCTCTAACGGTTGCAATCAGTAATGCTGATGCTATTGGGCCTGCATTATAGAAGTCGATTCAAAACTGTATGCGGGACCATGAAGCTGCGGTGCATGCATTGAGTTTGAAAACAGAGATGC